>VOQJ01021606.1:2962-25783 GCA_015052665.1 Apistogramma diplotaenia | reverse complement strand
GAGGCAATGGGGGCCACCCCCCCCCCTCAAAAAATAACCTTGGTGTCTATAGTTGAATTAGACAGTGAGGTGATAGAGGAAACCATCCACCCCCACACATCAACCCCCTGATCCCCTGGGCTCTGGGGCCACAGCGCCAACCCAGCAGCCAGCATGACTGGCCAAACAGTAACACGAAAAACACGCACACACTCATGACATCAGCTCCCTGGTCTCCGTTAGCCAGACAGCGTCACACACTCATGCTGACACTTACACACAGGCTTACACACTTTGACATTTCCTTGTCAAAAGAACCAGTGTGTGCTCTCCCTCCCACCACCATCATCACAATCAACGCTCCTTTGTAGCGGGATAGAGAGGAGGACAAGGGCACTGGGGGAGGAGAAGACAAGGACTAGGGAGACAGAGAGGGAGACTGAGAGAGGGATGGCTAAATTCTCAAAGCTACTGGAAAATACGAGGGCAAGAAAAGAAAAACACACACACACACACACACACACACACACACACACAAGCTGAAGACAGTGAGAATCACAGGGGTAAAAAAATGCAGTGAAGCGAAAAAGGGACTGGGATAAAGAGACGACAGATAGATAAATAAGGAGGGGAGACGGGGAGATGACAGTGAGACAGTCTGACCACGTACACATAAACACATAACACTCATCAGTTCCACTCTTCCAGCTCTGAATGGCCCCTAGCAATGCCAGAGCCTCCAGAGCCGCAGCCACAGCTCATCACAAAATTCACTATCTCGTCTGATCTGCTTTAATCACCAAGCAACTCTCACACACTAGCACGCAGGCAACCAACCCGCAAACAAACACAGCTCGACACGACACATATTCTCCCTGAAAGCCAGTGAATGAACGGCCAGAGAGCCAGTCCTGACAGAGCCACATTAATCACAGTGTACTCTCACTCGCTCACAGTTACACTTCAGCCAAGTCACTCCTCGCTGGGCGCTCCCACCCCCAAACAACCAAAGAACCAGGGGAGCGCTCCAAACAATGATGTTACTCTCGAGTCTGCGGCCTAATGAAAAGCAAATCAATTCTGCTCAATCCAACAGCAGTCTTCCAACCCCAAAACACACTCAATTCCTGCCAGTGCTCATTCATCCGGGCGACATTTTGAAACTGAGAACGAGAATGATGAAAATAAGCAAACGAGCCTCGGTGGGTTTTACTGATGCAAATGCTTCAAGTAACAAAATGACAAATGAATATTGTTGCTGTGTGCCATCAGTCCTTTCTGGGACTGCTGTGTCTTTCATGTAAACCGCAGACATACATAGTTTTCGGTTTACGTCAAAAAAGCATGTGGCGTGTGTGTGATACCAAGCATCGGATAATTTGATTGAATTATGCTTAACTGGCACCAGAGGGGAGGCTGGGAGGGTCAGACAAACAAGTCTGAGGAAGACAGTTAAAGAAACAGATGCAGAAGACCGCGTATACTCTGTTGTTTCTTACCTATTCTCCAGTGTGCACCAGCCACAGTGGGCGTCACCTGCTCCCAAACAGTCACTGCAGCTCCTCCACTGATCGCAGTCTGCCACTTTTACTTTCAGCATCTGCACATCAGTGTACAGAGGTAAACACGAGCACACAGTCATCTTTAAAGGCAGTCAATTTTTCTTTGACGGAATGCTGATGGCTATTAAGAGAGTTTAAGAAGAAAATGCCTCAATGATTTTGATAATCAGCTACAATAGTAATAGTCTAACAAGCCTGGCTTCTTCTCTCTGAAAAGCCAAATACTGTACATCAGTCTATGATGAAAAATAACTTACAGACTTACATATGATTCTTGCATGCCAATATTTAACATTTATACAGTAGTAAGAAATGATAAATGTCACGAAGCTGCCAAGAGTCTATTTGGTTACTGCTCTGTCAGCTTTGTTCATTTACAGTGCAAACAAATAAGCATGTGCTGTAGGGACACAGAGATGGGCACTAGTCTGAATCTAGGAAGCGAATGATGGTCTCAGAATGTAAAAACCATCTAAAGGTTATAGCTGAAGAAATGCAGACAAATCGAATTTAAACCTTAACAACGTCACAGATAATGGCAAATGCGACTTTTAAAAAATGTCACGCAACAGTTTGCCATGTCAGCGTCTAAAAAAAAGAGCCTGGCCTCATTTTTCAGCGTGCGTTTCAAACTTTGCTTCAGTTACAGGAAGCGCGGGGATTTAATCGCAGCACAGGCGGCTAACAACCTGATGCATTTTCACTGTGCAGAAACCAGAAGGGCCAGAGGTGCAGCCATATCCTGCCATAAGCCCAACTGATATCAAACAAATTAGTTTTGAAATGCAGCTTTGAAAGCTTATTGCAGGTCTGCACCCATGTCTGCTGTTACCACAAATATGGTAGTGTTCTGTTAAATGGAGATGAAGAGGATGTACAGGACGTGACATGAGGTCTGATTGTGGTCGTTTTGGTCGTGCTACGTGCTGAAATGATTGCAGCTATATTCTTACGTGGTGAGAGGTCATGACATAAAGAAAGTTGCTGTCGTTGGGGTCAAAGGTCATGATGTGATGAACTGCTTCGTTGGCCCGCAGCGTCAACGTCGACTGATTGGCCACCGTCATGTTCTCCCGGAAGGTCAGCTGTGAAAGAGACAGACGCACATGTTGAATCGCAGAGTTGGGAACATGTGGAAAGCGGTGCAGTAATAATAATAATAATAATAATAATAATAATAGAAAAAATGTAACAGGGAAAAATTCAAACAGCCAATTTATTGCTTCACATTCATGCCGAAATATTTCTCAAGCGTTGACGACTGCTCAGCATAACCACATTTCTGTTGAGCGAGCAGATCAAGTCACCAGCTCAGCGACACCACAGAAGAAGCAGGTTTTTCCCCGCCTGCGTTTGGCAGCAGGATTTGGCAAGAGATTCGCACCTGAAACTTTCACATCGTGATCGCTCCTCGGAGACGACTGCTCCCCGCAGCGAGCACTGAGATGTGCAGATATCCTCCGTCTCGTGATTTCTGTGGCACACTTTTTTTTTTCCGATGTGTTATTGTTTGTGTAACACCAGATGATTTGGCAGTGAGTTCTTGGCTGCCAGCAGTCCAACTGAAAAATGAAATCTAAACCAGCAGCTGGTGCAGTAACACAGGCAGCTATGATGGCTGTCTATTGTTAGACGGTATGTTAGGCACTGCTAGCACATGTTTGATATAGCATTGCCTGGGTTTCCCGTGGTGAACAGGAGCACACTGGAACCTTCAGATTTTTTTGTGTGGTAATTTTTCATGTTGTCTGGAAAATGTGTTCCTAGTAGCCATGTCCGTCTACAGAGATCAAGTAATTGTTTATGGATTTATGAAAGGAGCTGTGTTACATGTAAATGGAAATGCTGTTTGTATAGGAAACAGGGTCATGGCGTTCACAGGAAACAGATACTAACAGTAACTGCACGCCCCTGTTCACGTCCCCACACAGTTAATTTCTTTTCAATTTTAGAGAGCCAGTGAGCAGAACTGGGGGTGATGAACCATGTGGATGCACCACATGTACTTAAACTAGTTTAAATTCAGCTTGTTGGTAGTTCAGCTACATTTACTGTTGTATAGTGATTAAAGTATATAAATTAGCTTTTGAGACATTTGTTGTGTAAACAGGTTTTTCATTGCACCATTGATTCTCCACTATAATCGAACCCCTCTGACCAGTCAAATAATACAGCATCTAAACTGGTTTGTGGCAAAAATAAATTCTTTAAGACAAGTTTAGACTTTAGGGATATTAAGCTGACTTCTAGCTTCTTGGAATGGCAACCTTGAAAATATTAGGTTATAAGTACTGATTATACTAAAATATAAATTAGGAGCAATCCTGCCTGGCTCCATATCCCAACTGGACTTTAACTATAAAAGCAGCTCATTTTATGTTAAGCCTGTTAATAAGTGGGCACTTTTCTTTTTTTTTTATATAATAAATTACCTTTTTATATTAAAGTCTGATATAATTTGGTATGACACAGCTAATTCCATTCTTATTCTTCTTTCTTTCTTATGAAGTAGCCTGAATTAAATAGCTTCATTTGGCTGAAGTAGATTTTTCTGAGGTGGTTTTGCTGTAGTTCAACTTCTTCATGCTGTTTTTAAAGATATTTTTGGCTTTTATTACATAGGGGTCAGTGAAGAGAGACACACAGGAAAGGGCCACAGATCAGACGTGAACTTGAGCCGCCCACCACAGGCACGTGGTCGCCTGCTCATCCACTGAGCCGCTCTGGTGCCCAACTTCTCCATGCTTTTAAGGTAGTTTCCCCAGCACTACCAGCGGGGCATGTAAGGGAATAAACCTGAGGCAGTTTGTGCAGCCCTTCATTGAATGAATGAACAAAGGTACACTGTATGAGAGTGCGACTGGGAGTTAAGACACTACAGGGCCCAAAGAGTGACATAGTGGATGAGGAAGTGGGTGAGTGGGAGGATGAGATTCAGATTAGCTACATCTGGGTCAGGGCTAAATGAGAGACCCATATAGCAGGCTATAAAATTTAATCAGAACGGAATCAAGTATCGAACTGTGCCTCAAAATCATGTCACCCATGAATAGAGCAGGTATAGTGAAGGCCTCTGCTCATGGTTGTATCTGCAGTCATAAAAAGGAAACAATACAAAAGTCATCTGGTCCTTTGCAGATTCTACAATTATTTCAATCGAACCTCAACAGTGAAACAACACACAACAGATTTTGCTGTTTCGTTACTTGCTGCTGTGCCTGAGCTCATTGTCCTGTTGCATGAACCAGTTTGGGCCAAGCTTTAGTTATTGGATAGACGGCCTCGGACTCTAGAATGCCGTGGTATGCAGAGTAGTTCATGGTCAACTCAGTTACTGCAGAATAAGCACAAATCATCACTAATCCAGCACCATGCCCGACAGTTAGCATGAGGTGTTTGTGCTGACATGCTCTGTTTTGTTTTTACCAAACATCTGCACCTTGGTGTGGTCTGTCTAACAGACATTGTTTGAGATTTCTTGTGGTTTGTTGGGATGAAATTTTGCAAGTCTAAGCTGTGCTTTTGTTCTTGCTTTTGTGCAGTTTCTCTGAGCACTGCAGGGCCTGACCTTGGGTTGAATTTACCAGCATGTCAGCTCCTGGGAAGATTGGCAACTGTCTTGAATGTTTTCCACTCGTGAATAATCGTTCTCACTGCTAACACGCACCTGAATGCTCCAAACCAGCAAACTGCCAAAACCTCTGCTTTTATGGAGGTCTTCTCACTTGCTGATGATCAGATTAAGTCCATTTGATTAGCAGCACGTGGCTGCTGCTTACCCTCTAATGGAAGCAGGAAGGATGCACTTAGTTTTTCACACACTACTTCTGCATTTTGGCTTAAATTTTAGTTGGCACAGTGTAATAGCTCATGTGTTGTTGTTCGTTTGAGGTTGGATTTACCTAATTTTAAAACCTCAAAGACCAGACCAGTTTTGATCTAAATAAAATATTAGAACAGAAAAGGAGGTGTACTTTCTAACCGGGACTACACCTTAATTACTCAGTGGAAGGTTATATAAGGGGCGATTGGACTAGGTGTTTTGAGCGCTGCAGCTGTCATTGTGATGCATATGTTATCAAGAAGAAATATCCAGACAAAGATGAAATTAATTTCTGTCTGAGCTGCCTCACTCATTCACTTTTAAAAGGCCAACGTGACAGATTAAATTCCTTTGTCTGGAAACTTTCCCTCCTCCAAACCTAATATGGATACACAAGAGAGTTACAAAAATTCTCAGTCTTAATTAAATTCATGCATGTATGTCTAAGCAACGGCTGCCAGATTTAGTAAAGTGATTTTCGTTCCTGCCTTTAATTTCAAATATTTTTTCATGTTCCACCTTCACAAATACATTTCAGGGCTTCTTTGTTCAAGCAGTGTGCCTAATCTTGTTCCGCTGAGCAGTGATTTCTCTGCACGCTGGCCTTCCTGCAGCTCAGGATCATAAAGCAGGCGACATGTTCTCACGTACACACAAACATGCGAACACACACACACATACGCACGCAGAACTGTGCAGAGAAGCCAACTGTGCTGAGTGTGACTTCCTGTCACACTGACAGAGAAAACTCTTATTTCTCTGATTTGTCGGGCCCCCTTTCAATGGAGACATCCTGGCATCCTGAGGAAGTGGCAAACTGACCAGCATCTGGTGACAAGCACGGGCTGTATCACTTCTCCATCCGCTGAACACAACAACACACTGTCAGACGCACAGGCGCGCACACTTATATAGGCCAAGACCATTACCACCCACTTAGACGTGCTGGTTAATGTTAAACCAGCACAAACAGAAGCTATGTAAACCACTGGCTTAACCTGTGATGAAAGGCATTATCTCAGCCTCTAAGTATCACTGTCATTTTTATAACACCACCTACCCATCTGCTCACACAAGCTCGCCTGCCTTTTAGTGATAGTAAGCAGCTGTGCTATGTCCTCACCTCACACCCCAGTGACTACAAACACATAAGCAGAGTGACACAGTGAGGAGTGAGTAAACAGCAGCCCACACACCTGGACAGGGAGCACAATAGGTACAGAGAGGAGGAGACGTGAGGAGAGCTGCAGCACAGTGAGCCACCAGGTCAGCCAACAAAACACCTGCTGTACTGGCAGGTCGCTCTGACTCCATTCTCCGGCTATCTTCATGCAGATGAAAGACCCTATTCAAGCAAGGAGTGCTCAGCTGCTGTGCACTCATTCTCTCTCTCTCCATCTGTGCATGTGTGTGTGTGTGTGTGTACCTGGGTGTAAAGGAGAGAGAATAAAGATTGATAGAGGTGGGGCAGGAGAGACAGAAGAAGAAAGAGAAAGAGATAAAGTCTGTTTGTTTGCAAAATGAATCAAAGGGCCTTTTATATTTGAGATGAAGTAAAAGAGGAGCTGAGAAAGAAGGGATGGCAAAGCGATGAACTGAGAAGTGGAGGGGTGGACTCACTGAGGGAATAAAATTGGAGCGAGAGGGAGCAAGATAAAAAAAGCGGACACTGCGAGAAGCAGAAAATGGAAGTCAGCTGTAATGGGGAGGGAGAGACTTCATTAAAAAATGCATGTAATTACAAATTACTTCACTGAGGGCTCTCTCAAAGACAGTAAAAGAGGCCTAACTTAATCTCAACCACTGTTCCCCTGTGTTTAGTCTGAGCCAAACTCACAGTCAGAATCACATTACACACACTAACAGCACCATTAACCTCTGTAACAGCTCTATCCTGAGGGCACACACACTCACAGACACTACCACACACACACAGACACACACAGATATATAGACAAACAGCGAAAGACACATAAAGATAAAAGCACAAAGCATGTTGTTTCCCAAGGTCATCGAAATACTACACTCCCTATACAACAAGGTCGACACACACACGTAGCACATAATCACAAGGTATGCATTCATCTCAGTAAACACATGAAATCACTACACCACTCACAGTGGCCTGCAGACAAAGTCAAACACCTAAAAACACAGTCAGACCTGCAATCAAGCAAACAGACGCACGCAAACACACTCATACACACTGCTGCTTACACCATGCCGACCAGTGTGGCGCATCCGCTATAAACCATCCAAAAACCAATTACTGCGTGCTCAGCTGGGGCGAAAGCAGTGCCTTCATCTGGGGAGGAAAACAGGGAGTTCTTTTAGCAGGCCTAAACAAAACACCCGACAGCAGAAAGGCTTTAATATTGTGAACGGTACTAGGCTAATGCAAAACCATAGGGTCAGAAAGCTTTCAGAGTCAGCTTGTGTTGTTTTCACAGACAGCTCAAGTGCAGCTAGTTGCATTTGCAGGCAGATCTGCTGCTTAGGAAGCTCAGTCAGGGGTGACGAGGAATGTGGCTGAGACAAAATTAAGGAATGCTGGTAATTGGACGGGAAAGGTTTTCACAAGCTGGAACTTCTGCAGATGTTTAATAGCTGAGACTCCAGACCAACACATGGTGGGACTGAGTCATAAGCTGTCAACCGCTGTTAAATAGCTTTCTTGTGATCTCTCAGATAATGGTTTGAGAGACATTAAAGCAGACGATTAGGACTACATAAGGCCCAGGACGGGTCGTGGGTGAATGGAACGAGGGGGTCGATTGGGTGGTGACAATGCAAGATGAAAGCCGACATTCCTGCTTGTCCAGTGGCAGCTCAAAGTGTTTCATCACACACCTAGGTTTGGTTTTATTGTAACGCTCAGCAGCCACATCAGAGAAGTACTACATAGCTGGTAATGTTAGAATTTTTCCAAGCTTCGAGGCTCAGTTACATTAAAAATAATAACTCCGTTCAGCGGTTGAGGTTAGGCTTGTTTCGAAAGCAAAGAGTGTGTGCGCACTCATGTGTGTGTCAGTCTCACCTTACGAAGTTTTCCATTACTGGTTCCCAGAAAAACCACGGTGTGGTTTTGCACGTTGTCCACTGAGACCGAACTGAAACTTTTGCCATCATGCAGAGGTATGGCCCTAAGGGGCCTCCGTAGAGCCAGCGGGTGCTGCAGGTGGGCTGCACCGCAGTCCAGCTGCTCGGGCTGCAACTAGAACACAGACAGAGCGAGAGAGAAAGATCATTTCTCATCAGCTTTCATACAGAAGCACGGCATGAAGATTAGAAGACGGAGAGAGCTGAGCACAAAAGGAGGAGTGGGTGATGAAAGTGTCGTGGAAAACAAGTGCCGATAGTGGCTATCACACTGGCGCTGCTCATTCTGCTAAATCACTTTTCAGACATCTCAGTGAATACTTGAAATTGGCTCATAAGGGTCTTCAACACTCATAAGACTTTGCTTTTGTCAAATCCTCAGTGGGCAATGATAAAACATTAGTGCTGCACTTGGATGAGCACCAGGATCTATTGGGAATTCTCTGAATATTTTAGAGCACACAGAGAAAAAAAAGAAATTAAGCACACTGGATATTTGTGGAGTCTTTTCCCATGGGCCTTTCCGCTCGAGGCATCGTCTCTCTTATCACAAATTGTGTCTGGCTTTCCCTTCAGTGCTGGCCTTCAAACTGTCGACTACAAAAAGATCACATTTCAACGGCCACTGCTACATAAATGAAGAAAGACTAACTTTACTCCGTAAGTTGTAAGTGGGTTGCATTGCAGCGAGAGAAAAAAAAAAAAAGGAGCACGAAATCACTTTGAACTAAGCAGTTGTCTATCTCAGAAAGGGTCTGTGGGCCACTGGAGATGGTATTTGGAAAACTGGTCACGAGAGGAGTGGCCCGGGGGCCACAGCAAACAAGTCAGTGCCAGTGAGGGGGGGCAACTTTCTGACCTGACAGCACAGTGGTGGTGAGACAGCCTCCTTTGACCTCAAGCCTGTCAATCAAAACCACCCCAATGAAAATCTGGAATTTTTCTGCATTCATGTGAAACTGTACGAAGCTTTCTTCACTTTTGTTATCAGACATCATGAATAAGTGTCTGATTCATGGTGAACGCAACACTAAAATTCCCTTGAGGTCACGCTTAAAGGCAGAAAGCTTGTAATTATATAATACACGTGATAATATTTGATCCTGCACTTGAAACAGCAAAGTTAAACAACGCTAAATTTAGAGTTGAATTACAGCTGGCAGCACATGCTCGGTAAAAATGTCTGGAGTTTAACTGGAAAACAAAGTCAGCCGCTGACCCCTTACTATGTTCACATTTAATAAAAAAAGGGGGGGGGGGGTTGCTGTATGTGAGTATAATCTCACCCTTCCCACAACCCTCAGTGTGGCTCTGGAGTGTCTTTCCAGCTATCATGACCTCTACTCCTGACATGGGAAATCCTCTTTCCAAGTCTACAGCTTCAGGGTTAAAAAGGATAACTGTTTGTAAGCATAAAAGGAAACTGTCAGAGAGTAACAGCAGACAAGCGGGAATAAATCTTATTGCAGTAGTAGTGGCCAAGAGCTTTCATAAATCTCAAGCATGTTTTGGCACCCGGTTTTGCTTAGAAAATAAATAAATAATAAGTAACAACATATTAAATAATTACACGGGGAATCTGCGCAATATATTTGTTTGTGTTAGATGATTATTGGAATCACTTTCGTTTTCAACAAAGCATACGCGACTTTTTAGAGTTTTTTTTTTGTGTTGTTGATAGAATGTATATCTTTCGTTAAGATGTCAGAACATAATGTAATCAAAGTAAGCGCACATTAAATATTTTTAAATTGCCCGATTGAATGCGTACAACGCCCTTACCACCAGGTTTCCCTTCTGCACGCAGGCTGCCCCGGAGCCCTGGATAACGCTGTCCAGCACCTGAACGTCGCTGCTGGGAGAGTTGGAGCAGTTCCGGCGGCCTTGCCGTATCTCCTCCTCGATGTCACTAAACTTGAAAGCGCAAAGTGCAGAGTTTTTGTCTCCTTTAGAAAACACTCCAAACAAGTACGGCTCAGGGCTTTTCCCCTCACCTGCGTGGATCTCCGCGGGGTAAAGGGACAACACCCGGTTGTAAATGTTCCCGTTAAATCCACATTGTAAAGGCATCTGGATGTAAGATTCAGTGAGCTTCCTGCTCTCCGGCCCGCTGGGTTTTCGGGGGTTATCGGTATCCAGACATATCCTCGCGAGGATGCTGTTGGGCTGGTTCTCCTTGAGGCCCATTTTCGCGTCATTGTTGAAGGCAATATATGAGTAAGTCTTCTGGATGAAAGCGTGTACGAAGTTCAGTTTATTTTTGGTTTTAACCTCTTGTTTGATCTTGAATACGTTATCCTCGGAAGGATTAATGTCATAGGTGAAAAGTCTGGGTAAATCCTTGATGTTCAAGGAGCGGATGGCGATCTCCGGGGTGTTTTCAAAACGCAGGTCCTCTTTGCTGTGGTTCTTGG
Source organism: Apistogramma diplotaenia (assembly GCA_015052665.1). Taxonomy (NCBI): domain Eukaryota; kingdom Metazoa; phylum Chordata; class Actinopteri; order Cichliformes; family Cichlidae; genus Apistogramma; species Apistogramma diplotaenia. Next base: position 14,906 of record VOQJ01021606.1, on the reverse strand, counting down.
GGAAAAACTTGGTTCCAGCCCCTGTGTACGTCGCCCCAACGAGAAGCCGGGTGTTTCCTCCGTGGCTCTTGAAGATGAGTCCCACTGTGGATGCGTTCGGGTGATTGGCAGCGATGTTCAGCATGCTGGGGAAAACAGTCTTCTCACCCTGGGGTGGGAACTCCACCGCTATCTCTGAAATATTCTCCATTTTTCTGAGCTCACAAAAGCCTTGATACACGGATCCGCACACAACTACGACCCCTTGTTCCCGGTCCAGCTTAAGGAGCTTGTTGTAGTTGTCAGTGAGGGATTTGGGATGCTCGCAAGGAGCCTGGGGAAGCTGTGGCGCATGGCACAACAGGTTGTCCTCCACCGGTCCAGTCCTTTTCTCCACTTCAACTGTCAAGGTCCCATTCAGCTGGTAAATTGAGTTAACCGTAGCCAGGTAGACTTTTCTGGACACTGCATCCACCACGAAGTTATTGGTCTGATTTGGAGACGCGAAAGCCTGTTGGATGTGCAGCGCGCTGGCACTCCGGCGCGTCTCCAAAGCCAGGACGCCGAGAAGCAGAACGGCTATCTCTATCGAAGGAGGCATTTTTCCTTCTGACCGGCTTCCGCGTGTTCTGTGCCGAGGGGTGCATTGAGCAAAGACAAAAATGTGTGTTTGTTCCTACTGCGACAACCCGAGAGGAAAAGCTGTTTCCTGCTCAACGCCTAAACCCACAGTGACGCGATAAGCGAGTCGTGCTTCCTTTTCAGGCTGCCTCCTCTGTCCCTCTCTACTTACTGTGCAGATCAGCAGCTTCTCTCCTGGGGCACATTGAGACACCACGCCGGGGTGATATTTTAATCATCTTGACACAATAGACAACAAGGAATAAATAGTTCCAGTTGATTTGGCGGTGCGTATTTTCTGGACACTGTCATGTCCGCACAACGGATAAACTTATTTTGAGTCAGGTTTCAGCCCTGTGTTACTTAAATATATATGAATTTGCAAGCAACGCATTTATAGATTACAATTATTAGTAAACCTTGGCTTTGTTGGGTGCAGGGGCGTTAACTCATTAACCCTGAAAAATGGCACTGCCTCCCTCTAATGGAACGTCCCATCAAAGCGCTCTGTCAGGCCGGTGTGCTGTGATTGATCTTTATTCGTTGATTTGATCCTGATTATTTTCATTCAGTCGGATTCAATAACTATTATTTTTTACATTACATGACGCCGTATCATATGAAGTCATAATGATCATCTCCTTTTCAAGGTGAGGCACTTGATGAGTCTCCACCCGCGCGTGGTTCCGCGTGGTTCATCTTGGGGTTAATGGCGGGTCACAATCCCACCTCCTGTGCTTCCTGGTCCCTCGGCTCTCAGATTAGTTCTGCAGATCCGGTGGGTTTCGTTTTGGGCACATACGGCGCGGTAAGGACCGTGAAAGTACTACCAGATGGGCACATCAGCACACCTTTCCGGTTTGTGACATTCACATCTATCCAACACCGCTTTTGCACGTTTTACCTCATAAATATTCAAGCGCAACACATGTGCCCACACTCAAAAATGCACGAATATGGTTAGTTTTTTTCTGGCTTTCTCGCCGGAGTGTGCAGAAGCTCACATCTCTGAATAGAAATGAATGACTCCTAGTCGGGGAAAGACAACGAGCGAGTCAGACGCTGCATAAATCAGTTTGCAGGGGAGCCCGAGAAAAGTGTTATCTCTGAATTCATGAAATAATTAAAGTTGATGCTAAATCGCGTGCAATCGCTTGTGCCTATTTACTGCGCACTCCTCTGGGGACAAACCCACTCCCCCCGCCCCTACCTCCCTTTCAGTCACTCTTGCAGCTTTCAGTAGGGCAGATAAGTGCGCTTCGTGTTTACCTTGGCGCACAGCCATGCGCATCAAATCTGGCAGTGTAGAAAAGGAGCAAAGTGCTTTGATAAAGTGCAATGTAATGACCCCCCCCAAGTGCAGAGCACAATGAATGAGCCTAATAGTCTCGACACTGTGCGCGTGCATGTAAGCGCGGACTGTCATTAGGGAGGGAGCAGTCAGGGGCTACGATGAGGTCTGGCAGGGACGGGGCGACAACGCGCAGTCTGGGTCAGAACTGTCAGCATCAAATACCCACAGAGAGGCGTGACCGCTGCGGTTTGGTGCGGCTCAATCAAAACGGCACTGAACGGAATTAGGCTCCGCGTGAGAGCATTACAGTAGAATTAAGTGGGGTTCACCCGATCGCGACTGTTTATAATAAAAATATTATCCGTGATTGCACATTCTAACTTTTGGCATTAGGAGACCTTCCTCGGAATCTGTTTCCTTCCTGATAAGGAGTGACACCTTTTCACCCCACCCTTAGAGCAGACCATTCACACAAAATGCACAGAGCTCGTCATACAAGAGAAACATGAAGGCTATTGCAGGTAAACGATCTCCATCTAGCGGTTATGATACGAATCTGCAAAAGGACTTAAAAGAGCACTTCACACTTCATAACGGCAGCGCACGCGCTGAAACATCAGACACACAAGAAAAAAGCAAAGACGACTTTTGAAGAAATGGTGAATATGCATGAATTAGTCGGGAATGCACTTTATTTATTCCACACTTAGAAAAGGACATCAGAAGGCACTGAAGTGGTTTAGCACACAACCCAACATCAGAGGTGTTGCTGCAAAGACAAGGTCAGAGGTCAGCTGACTCTCAACTTGTCTATTGTACCTTTGATTACGCATTACTAACAGATCAATAAATCTGCTTACTGCAGGTCAACTTGAGAGAAATCAAGTTTACTCACATTCTGACAAAAAAAAAGAACTAAATTCATTTCTGTGGGTTTTTTTTTCTCTGTAGACAAGTATGTCAGCGACCCCGACCTGAGTCAGCGTTTCTCGTCTCACTGAGGGTGACTGATAGAGACCACAAAGGCTGTCACTCACAAGACAAAGGTTTAAGCCTCTGCCTGACATGTATGCTATCTATCAGTGTGCTAAAGTGCAGCTGTACAGTTCAAATGATCACAACGTCGTTAGGAAATCAGCTTCTTGGCATTAAATACAGTGCAGACTACTTAACGTGCTAGTTCATCTTGTAGTGTCCTTGACTAGGTTAGAAAGTGAGCGAGTAAAAGAGCGACTGGATGCCGAGCCAAGGAGCTGCGCTCATGGAAGCAAACGTGTAGAAAAACACTGCCGAGCATTTGGAGGCGAGGTCACATTCAGGCTGCGAATTACTTGCCCCTCACAAAAGTTGCATCTCCCAAAGACATTCTGGCAAGACATTCATGACACATCTGAAAAGAAGCCACAGCTGCTGCTTGGACCTTTCGGGTGCTTCCCTGGGCTAACTTAAGTTTGGCACTGGGTGATCACACCTTGAGATAGGGTGCTTGTGGGGAAAAGAAAGAACGATAACATGCAGGGAGACTGTGTCAGTAGTATAAAGTCACATACAGGCAATGTGCATTTGACTGGCCTGGCAGTAGAGATGACTTGCACTGTAGATAAGCAGCAGCAGCATTCATGATCCTTCTGAGACAGAGCTGGGAAAAGCACCAGTGGGTCTCCCTTTCTTAACCTGATCACATCAGGGGTGGGGTGGAGGGCCAATTGTCCTGGCAAACTAACTTTACTTGGACAACGGCCCTTTATCATTGCTTTTAAAAGTAAATTTGCTTTGAAAGCAATTTTCGTAATAACATGCAGCACTGTATACATGTTACAAATATGGCAGATGCTAGACAACAGCCAGATGGTTTCTGCATTTTACGTGCTGTTTCTATGGCAGGCAGCCCACCTCAGCTTTCCCAACTATCTTCCCTATTCTCACCTCTTTTTTTTCTTCTTTTCAACTTAAAAAAGTAAATGTGATCGTTGCCATTAGACATGGTAAGGAAGCACAAAGTCTCTAGTCAGCATGACACTCAAAAGTCACGGTCAATCCTTCAAAATGTTCTATCTGAACAAATTTCATCACAGCAGGAAAGGTGAAACCTCCAGGAAGGCTTTCAGCCATCTACCAATCACAGCTAAGTAAGAGCTCTCTTCCCTAAAGGCAGTCAACCACATTCTCATATTTGCACGTCTCTACAATTAGACTGGGCCTTTGGGGCAGCTCACCAGCCCAGTTTCCTGACTAAACTCCCCTTCATGTAGAGAGAGAGGAGTGTAATGCTACATGGTACTGAATAAAATAACATTGAAAATAAAATAACATTATTAGAAATAACATTATAATTGATTAAACTCTAAAAGGTAAAAACAGTACAATACTGCATTCTGTGAGGGATACAACACAAAAGTTCATTTTAAAAATGTAAACAGTCTTGTTCTTCCTAAATGTGAATGTTCTCATCTTCACTCGGACTCCCTTCTCCTTATCTCGACTCCAGGCTGCTTCCGAATGTGCTCAGTTGAACCGACTGTAGACTGCAGCTACAGTTACATCGCTTGGTGACACCAAAGCAACACGTGCTGGATGAAATATGGTCATCCTGGGGGCTGCAGTGCGCGGTGTGTATACCCCGAGAGAGCGTCCCAGTTTCTCCACAAGAAGGCCAGCAGGAGGATGAGGAGCAGGGTGGAGAGGGAGCGTGAGCGTGTCTTCATCAGGGGGACCACACAGTTGGCCACAGTTGAAACAAAAACCAGAAGGACAGCCATAAGGGCCAGCAGCACATTGATAAGTTTTCCCAGGAGGGTCCGGGCTGTGGCATTTTCCAGCCCCTCCAACTGGACGACCTGCTGTTGCTGCTGCTGGAGCTCCATCTTTGAGATCCTGGTCTGACATGCCTCCAAAGCCTCCTGTAGAGGACACCCAGAGGAAAAAAACACCATGTTCATATAGACATGAACTTATCCACAGCACAATAGAAACACACCAATATCTTTGATATTTCTTTGAGCAGCTATGCTGATGACACTAAACTTAATGCAGCCGTGTCTCTTGATGACACAGAGCCAACTGATTCTCTGTTTAAACACATCTTAAACATTCAATTCTGGATGTTTCCAAACATTTTACAGCTCAACCAAGATAAAACTGAAATTTTAGTCAGCGGTTTGAAAACCCAGAAGAGAACCCGTGGTTCCTCAGACTGAAAAAAACAAGCTGTGATCTTGGATTCGGATCTCAACTTTAGGGCTCATGTGAAACTGATCTCTAAGTTTGGCTTTTATTCATTTTAAAATATTAAAGCGTGGCCATTTCTCTCTCACAGAGAAAGTGATGCATAGATTTTTAATCAAGCAGACGTTACAGCTCTGCAGCCTATATAGCTCCTATTTTATTAACTTAGCTTTATTGTAATTATGCTGTAAAATTTTATGCTATTTTATTTTATGATGCTTTCTTTTTTTAATTGATTGGATCAAGCTTTTATTTTTTTATCTTGATTGCTTCATTTTATGGCATTTATTACATCTTGTCACTGGCATGTCAGCTATAAAAACACAATTATGAAGCACTCTGAACTCCACCCATTTCCATGAAAGGTGCTTTTCAAATATATAGTGACTGGTGTGATTGATTGCATCAGTAAAATTTGAAGCCAAGATTTGAATATAGCTACTGGCTGCATATTTCACGGAGCTCTATCACCCCCTGCTGTGAAGGAAGGGAAATGCAAAGGGTTAAACTGATAGACACAAAAACAGACACACCCTAGTCCTCATTATCACAAGGAAAGGATGAAAGTACTGTGAGACGTTTTCAAGGAATGGGTAATGTTTAAAAAAAAACAGCAATGCTGATGGACAAACTAGCTCGAACTGATCCTCCTGTTTACAGAATCAACACAGACAATGAGATAAGGCCTTTAACTGATGGAGGGTGTATGCCCACCTCAAAACTTTAGTTTAACATGCCTTAGCTGCTTAAGACAGAAGGGCCAAAAAGACCACGTCAACACAGCCAATTCCATTATTCCAACACAGACCCATTTTAGCTCAAATATATAAGTGGACAGAATAAAGTGTAATGCTGCAAATAGGAAAAGTAACACTGATGCTCAACACATTCTAAAATGCAATTACTCTACTGCTGCTGCTTTGGCACTGTTAAAGCCCAATTCATATGGGACTAGCAAAACAGGGGACCTCTAGCAATATTTAATAATTGCAGAAGTCGTCTGTGATCTTGTATGAATCATTCATGTCTGTCATTTGTAAAGTAAAAAAAAAATTCCATCAAAAATGACTTTATTTCGTTAAACACAGAGGTCCTGTGACAATATGAATCCAGTATGAATTTTCATTTTGATGAATTTAGTAAATTAAAGTGTGGACAGCGTTTTGGATTCAGATTCAGATGGGCTGGTGCCACTACAGTGTGGTGCCCCAGAGCACGTAAAATGAAAAGTATGACTGAATTCAGCAAGGAACATTGTGCTCAACAAGGCTTAATAGCTCAATAGCAGCTTCTTAATGGTAACTTCAGGTCTGGAGCTGCTGGTTTCAGGTGTTCGAGGAAAGATTTTGTCTTTCTGGTGCAAATGCACGGCACAGAAAAACAGGCGCCGGGGCTGATTTCTAAATGATATGAGGTCCTCTGATAATACCAATCCTGCATGAGGGGAGTGTGTTTTGAAGTTGGGGACATGTGACTTGCTGGTGATGGAGGCATTATTCACAAACACTTAAATGAAAGCATTGCTGTGGCACATATCCCCCCCCCTCCACACACACAAAAACCACTACATGTCTCACATTCCTCTGGTAACTCATAATGATGTCACCAGCTCAGATGATATTTTTAGACTTCCACTGATGATGACACGTGCCCTTAAATGCCTGTCACAGCGACTCTGAATTTTAAGGTCATTCAAAAATAATAATATTCATGATCATAATCACTAACCCCTTTATAGTATCCCTTAGGTGGATAGCTGACCATCATCTAAGTTGGATATTGTTCCTATGGTCCATCCTGATTTATTTAAGTCTATTTTGTTCACACCTGTTCCACGTCTGCCCATCTTGGGTTTTTTTGTGGGTGGAGTTTGGATCTCAAAGCTAATGACTAATGCCCAAGTTATGAATTATGGCTGTCGTCACCGGTACGCATTTATCAGTTGTTTTGCAGTGCTTTGTTGTTTATCAGCACCTGGCTTTATCCTCATCTATACCTGTGAATCTAAATGAAACTGATTATCATGACGAAATGGGTGGTGGTGTACATAATCTCGAACTACAAACCTGGATGTCTCTGGCTCGCTCGTAGGACTGATAGGCGATCTTCTCCTCCATGCTGGCCAGCTCCTGTTTAAGGTTGAGGATCTCATTCTGGTGAAGTTCTGTTAGATCGTTCAGCTGCTCCTCCAGACGCTCACACCTGAAAGGAAGCGCACACAAACACGTGAGAGTCTGTAGCATAATTAGCTTAGACAAAGAAACTTGGAATTAGTAGAAATAAACCCTGAAGGCATCTGACCACGCGGCACCTCACTGAGCTGATGACTCGCCCTGACGAGATTAGGGTAATGCTTGCTCATCTGCTGATTCAACTGGCCTATCAGAAGCGACTCAGCAGTATTAGACTGGCCAATGGGATGTGTGCCCAACAAGAGGAGAGGGATCTATATTGCTGTTTATTTTGGCTGGATGGACAGCAGAGGACAAAGATAGACACGAGGTAGCTCGTGCATATGTTTGTCTGTATATTTTAACAGGCAGGTAAAGTGATCAGCAAACAGTGTATATGCAGAGTGATGACACGTGACTTTAAAGTTTTCCCTGGCTTTCTTTTTTTTAATCTTTAGAAATGTTCATAATGAAATAACTAGCACTCAATGACATTCACATTTTAGGAGTTTCTCAGATATTCTATGGACTCAGTTTTTGAGGAGTTTTTAAACAACATCATTGGATTCCGAAGGAGTACTCCCCCTTGGGAAGGTTGAAAATAGCTCCTTAGTTGCCATTTATCTCTGTTGGAATTATTTTTGGTCTAAGAGGACAAACAGAGCACTCCGAGCTTGGACATTTTAGGGAGAAAAATGCTCATGTTTCTTTTACCATTCAAGCTGTTCATTAGATCTCACCTCAATCTTTGTGCCCTGCAGTTTTAAAAGCTTATGCACTTTTGTGTTTGTTCTCAGTTTACAAGTCAACTGCTGCTCACAACAAAACCTATACTGTGAATAAAAAAGTGAAGAATAAAGCAAGAAAAAAGTGACACTTCAAATCTGCAAAATGCATGTGACACTGGCAATGCGCTTTGAGAATGAGTATAGAGAAAGAATATAATGTTGTTAATGTTGATGAAATGCAGGTAAAAAGTTTATTATCTACAGTGAGGTAACGTTGATAAAAATCTGTCTGCTGCACAGGCAGAGAGCCATCAGTGTTGTGATGATGAATAGCAATGTGAATGACAAGTATGGTTCCAGAAATGCGTTTCTAACTATAGTAAGTTATTTGTTGACACACTTCAGGCACATACGGTACAAACATTCTGGGAAGTTCCATTTCTTTTTCTCTTTACCTGAAGCGTTCTTCCTGAAGTGCTTGCATAACAACTGTGTAGTCTCTTTGATAGTGACTCTTCAAGCCATCCAGGCTCTCCTCTAGCCTTGCCTGGCCCTCCCTCAAATCCTGCACCTCCTGCAGCAGCATGTCGAAGCCGGAGCTCTGGCTCCTCTCCAGTGTGTTTCCCTTGGAACTTGGCGGACCCCCGGGGGCCCCTGTTGTGCTGTTGGCCCCCGCGGAGCCTGATGTAGCACTAGAGCAGTCGTCCTCACTGCCATACTTCGGACTGGATTGGAAATGGTGCCCAGCGCTACCCAGAGAACGTCCGCCAGTATTTGTCACACCTTCTTCCAGTGAAGGGTCGTCCAGAGAGTCTTTAAGCGAAGGGATGTTATCAGCGCTGCCAAATTTGTTGCGAATGAGGGAAGCGATCTCCCGGGGTTTGGAGACGACGGCACCAGCAGCAGAGTGGGTGGCCTGTGAGAAGCTGGAGAGGCCACCCTTGACGCTATCCACCACTCCCTCACTGAAGCCTGTGACTTTGGCACCGACATCCTTCAGGCCCTGCTGCATGTCCCGCAGAACATCCTTGGGCTGGCGTGGGATACCGTTGTGTTCCACTTCCCGCAGCTTCCGGTGGTAGTGCTCTAGTTTCCTTTGCAGCTGCTGGATGGTCTGTGCCGACTTCTGGTTCTTTTTCTCAAAAACCTGATAGCCACAGGACAGGATTTTATTTGTCAGTTAAATACACATTAGTCTGAAATTATCTGCTTAAATATATTCATTAAGTTCACACCTGAGTAAAATCTAAGGTAAAAAAAAAAGATCAAATAGGTTTAGTATTTATACACTAATTATGTGCTAATTTTACCTGTTTGATGCGTGTGCTTTGCTGTTTGTCAGCATTGTTGGCCAGTTTGAGGTACTCAGCAACATTATCATCCCTGGCTGTCTGCTCGATCTTAATCTGCTCTGTGAGCTTGAGGATCTTTTGTTGCAGCTGGGCGATGGCCTGTTTGGTGCGCTGAGGGTCTGGAGTAATATCCTCACCCCCCGGGAACGAACTGTCTGCCCCACATGAAACAGACAGAGGTGCTTGGCCAAGCCCGCTCACTTCCAGCCGGTCAATCTGAAGAAATGCAAGAGGAAAAAGAAACGAGAGGTTGAAGTAGGTAAAGGGTAAGGAGAGAAAACAAAGGATTTGTGAGGAAAAAAGAGACAAGGACGAAAAAGGATGAGTTGCAATATGTGAGTTTTAAGTCATTTAGTCATTTTGCTGACATGTTTAAAAAAAAAAGAGTAAGTTCTGCAATTCTGTAGCCTGCAGACAGGAAAGAGGGCTAATTGAGTTGGTTGAACAGGCCACTTGCGGTCAGTCTCACTAAAGAGGAAGATGCCATGTAAGTATTTTTTATATTCATGGCTTTACAAGGAAAGGAAAGTAGAAACAAAGTAACTCTTGTAATTTTCAGCACATCTACACAAAACACAGCTCAGCTTTTCCAGGTGTGAATCTGGAGCTGGCCAAAAAAATCCCAAACAACAAACAAAAACAACAAAAACCAGAAAAAAACCAAATAATCCAAAAAAGCAAAAAATAAATAAATAAATACAATTTTAAAATAAAGTTTGGTCTCTGATTTTGTTGTTCAGGAAGCAATAACACAGGAAAATATTGGCAAAATATTAGATTTTGGTTTAAAACAGTTTCACATATTTGCCTGCTATGTCTTTTTAAATGACCTGATTTTATCAATAGACTACAAAACACTGGTGTAAAATCTAGACACCATCTAAATTGGGTTTCCCTCTATTTTTCTAGAACTAGACCACTCTATCTGTGAGATGATGATGAATCTAACACCTTCAATCACAGGTCGCTGGTGTGATTCATTTCCTCAAACACCTCAGGGGAAGAACAGAAAGAACATTGCCAAGCCTTAGGGAGAAACTGTGATGAAAATATTCTCAGCACTTAGTATTCACACAAAATAATCATCTAGACCTCACTGCACATCATGGGGGTTCAGGAGGAAGGCCAAACTCGTATACATATTAACACACACATACTGTAAGGGAGTTGTATACAATGGTTATTCATCCGAGTATTTACAATTCAAAGCCTCCCTACTGCCATACCATAACCGGGAAAAACCAAAGCACCAGACGTTCACCTGCATTTTGAGCGGCATGACTAATAGATGACAGATATACAGTCAACAGTAACGCATCCGGGAGAAACTAAAGCTCCTCATTGAAAGCTTTCTATGCGAACAGTGAATACAGAAAGAGTACCCAAAATAAACTTTTCGATGGCTGATTTTCTGGCCAAAAAATCCCGAAACACGCGCAAAAAAAAGCGGCGCTCACCTTTCCGTTGGTCAAACGGAGAACCTTTTCCCAATGCATTGTCCGCACAGAGAAAGCGAGTTGTGTTTTTTCATCTGTACTGCTCACACTTTCGTTAAAGTCTAATTCTCTCAATACCCCGCGCCGATTGAGTGAAGTTTCGCTCTGTAAGCTCACGCCACTCCAACTCTACCGGCGACTTGTTGTCAAAGTTGTAGCGCACCTGAAAGTCAGTGTACCGGGCAGAGCCCGGAGCTCCGCCCCCTGCTCCTCCGCTCCCTCCCCTCAGAGCTGAGGGATGACATCACCCCTCCAGCAGCTGTCAGAGAGCGCAGCGCTTTACCTGGCATCTTTTCTTTAACTCGTGACTCAGTTTGCAAAAAGGAACCCTCCTGGGAGCCTTACAATAGATCAGGCCACAAAAGCTTTCTCTGCCATTGTATGAATCAACTGATCTGGTCCAGTTCTGTGTAGCTGGCAATTAAGTAGTAACTTTATAACCTATATTTACTCAAGTACTGTTAATAAGGGCATAACTTCTAGAATATTTCAGCCTTATGCTACCTTTCTTGTTTTTCCTCCATTACATTCATTTAAAAACTGTAGTTCCTACTTACTTTGCCGGTTTTTATAGATTTTTATTCCTACCCAGGGAGAAATAGTTCAAATTTGCTGTACTGGGACCAACAGTAAATTGTACTTACACATGTAGGCAACATATACTGAAGCAATTTTCCAACATAAGCTCTCCCATTTTTGACAGGTTAGAGCCTGCTGATCAATATTAGGCACTTACGAGACCATGACTGACTTATGACAAGGCATAAATGAAATGAACTCATTGGAATCTTACTGCAGTTTACTTAAGCCTCATAAACATTATTTATGATAAATTTACAAACAACTGAAAAACAACAAAACAACAAATAACATTAAACTACGGATGCTTATTTACCAGTGTGACAGAATATTACTGCAAAAATGACAGATGGGACTATTTTAAATGTAAACAGTGTGTTAGAAATGACAAAATGGGTAAAAAAAAAAAAAGGAAACCCTATAACCGGGAGGCTATACAGGGCCAACTAGGACTCTGGGCTGCCTGCTAATGGAGGAGGACTTAAGGACAAGAAAAACG
>VOQJ01021603.1:3856-26121 GCA_015052665.1 Apistogramma diplotaenia | reverse complement strand
TTGCCTACACATCACAAACAACTTAGCAAAGTTTTAAATAGTACATTCAGGGACTTTGTTACTAGCAGCCTGTTGCAAAAAACGCATAATTTTTTCCCATTTGTTTACATGTATCTATGAAATATGCCAAAGATAACACAGTTTGATTGGCATAAAACTCCCATAAGACTCCCAAAGAACTTTTAGTTATGGAAAAGTGGAGGATAATGGACATGGTAGGTCTGAAATACTATCTGCAGCAGAGGAACAGTATCTGAAAGTCCAATCCAAAAATCCAAAAAACCCTTCAGTTGATCAATATATTGTTCAATGAGGCCCCATCAGAAATGGTCTGACTGTCAAGAAACCATTCTTCAAGAATAGAAATAGTGAGAAAAGCCTGAGGTATGCCAAATTACTCAAGAACTGGATTGAAAATCAGTGGCAGAAGGTCATATAAAATGAATCCAAATTTGAAATTTTGGTTTAAAAGCTCATTAATCAGTCTGGAGGATGTCAGAGAGCAGTACAGCAGTGGGTGTCTTCAGCCATCTGGAAAACACAGTAGCTATGTCAGGATTTGGGGCTGCATTTCACCCAGTGGTATTAGGGATCTTGTTCACCATGCAGTATCATCTAGAAACCATTAGATTAGCAATGGCTTCATTTTTTAGCATGACATGTTACACAGTGATGGAAACACAATGGCAGTGTAGTAAAAGCATACCTGTATGTAAGAGTATCAGTCATGGATTGGCCTCCCCAGAGCCTGGACCGTAACATAGTTGAAGCAGTGTGGGATCATCTTTACAGAAAACAGAACAAAAAGCAGCCGACATCCAAAGAAGAGCTTTGAATGTCATTTAAGAAGCCTGGAAAACTGTTCCTGAAGACTACTTAAAGAAATTACAAGGAAGCTTGTAATTGAATAAATAAAGGTGGTCATACCAAATATTGGCTTCCAGCTTGTTAGAATTGTATAACATCAATACATTGCTGCACATATTTCTAATTTTTCTGCCAAAATATAAGGAAATGAAGGGTTGCTCAAGGCCTTTGGACAGTATTAATAGAAACTTGAAAAATGTAAATATCAGAGGGATCAGAATAAAATCACAACATACTAGACACAATGTGCAAAGAGAAACTAAGTAAATGATTAGTGTGCACACACGGCCTGACAGAAATGTGTGCCTTACTTTCCATAATACCTTACAATGACATTTCTTATAAAACTATTGCCGTTGATGAGTTACAAATGTATACTAAGTGTCCTTGTTTAAATGTATTTACTGTGGACATGGCTTGGTAGCCACATTGATATCATTTATCTAAACCGCCCTGACAGCTGAGGCTTTATTTTTAGCTGTCCACTTTTCCCCTTGTTTTTCAGCTTTTGTCCTTTTAAGGATGCTTGTATCAACGGACAGCTTGTGTGGATTACAGCCTTATTAGACTGTGAGGACACAGCAAGATGTTCTGGGGGTTCAGATCACCAGGCACACAAAGAGGGAGGGTGAAAAAGATGATAGCAGGGCCACAAAACGATGGACATAATCTTAAAAGACAGGAGGGAGCACAAGAGAAAGATGGAAGAAAAAAGGCTGAGCGGGAAGAAAGAGAAATAAGGCAGTGTGAGTTTGTGGGATAAAAGAAAGGGATGGAAAGACTATGAAATAAACAGATGTTAAAAAGAAAAAAAAAACTAAAGAGAAGCTTGGCGTTTTGCCTGTTTCCCAGCTGATCTCCTCTCATAAGCCAGCGCAATATGGCTGATGTCTCTGGTGTTCACACACAGTCCTGTACCGCTGTGCTCTACACAGCACGGGGGCAAAATAGTATTCATTTCCACTGTATTTTGTTTTATTCTGGGTGAGCTTGATTTAGCCTGCCAACTGTGCTGTGGTTAAAATGGCTTTGGAGAAGCTGGGTGCGTGCAAAGATGTTGCATGAAAGCAGAAGCTATTTGATCTGTTCTGTGTTTGTCCTGTTTTGTCACAAACATCCGAGATGACAGGCCAAAACAAGCTGCTTTTCAAGGTTTCATTACACAGTAGCATATGTGCACAATTACACCGTCCCTTCTACCATCTATCCAACAATCCCGTCCCGTGCTCTTTTGCTTCCGTTTGAAAAGGAATCTAGCATTTGTGTCCTCAACATAGAAAAAAGCCTATTTCATTAACGGTATATTTGAATGGGGCACATTTGACTGAAGGGGGAATACGCCGTGGGTTTTTAAACAGAGGAATCAGTCTCACTCTCTCATAGCCTGGGAGAGGCTAATCACTAAGCAAAACACTACATTTGATGAAGTGTTTCTCAAGGTGTGTGTTGGGGGAATGTTGAGATAGACTCAATCCATCCTTAATGAAAATGCTTTGGGCTGCTGAGCTGAGCTGAGCTGAGCTGAACCCTCTTGGGGATCAGTGGTTAGTCAGAGCGTACAGAGAGATAGGCCACCCATCACTAACCACGATCCTCACTAAATCCCCATCAACGCAGTGGTTAATCACTCTAACCCCACTCTCTTTCGCTCTCCACTTCGCTCTCCTGTCTGCCACACACAAAGACACATCAAAATTCATAGCCTTGCTGAAGAGGGGAGTTGAGGGATTTATCACTGCCAAGTATCTGCTTTAAAACCCAGCAATAGCCTTGCAGAGTCAAGAGGAAAGAGCAGCGGTCAATCAGAATGGCATATGGCATATAGATGTATGTATATCTGTCAGCTCAAGCTGTTAATCACAAGTGGCTTTGATTAGTTATTGAGTGCACCTGAAATGAATACTGTCATGTATAAATAGATCTAGGGGCTACATCAGTGTAAAATTTAAAATATTGATATATTTACCCTACATTGTTAACATATACCATCAATAGATGATCAGGAGCTTGTGTAGCCAAGATACAGCTCAATCTCTTATGTATTGGAACAGTTGGACATGCACAAAAAAAGCTCTGATGCTGGAGCAGAGTCTCAGAATATCAGGGAAGTATAACCATCCATATGCTTATAGTATGGACTCCAACTACTCAACCTTAGGTTTGTTTGTCATTTCATCGCTTTCATCGTTCTTTGGAAAGACTGTGATTTTTGGTAGTTTTTTTAAAAAGCGAAGTGCATTCAGCAGAGTGTAGCAGGCCTCGTATATAGCTGTTCATCGATCTGAGTGTGTTTTCCCACTGTGTGGGTCATTTGAGCTCTTCATTTTGAAGTATTTGCTTTTCCAGACTGAGCCGGTCATCTAAAGAACAATCACCATCTGGATTTCTCTGTCCTTCCTTTCATCTGTACATGTCTGTATCTCATTAACTAGCCTCCCCTGGCTGTGTTCAACATGCTGTATTTGTGATTAAGTCTCTTCTTGATGTTGCAAAAGAAATCCATCCACAGAAAAAGGCCCCTAATTAAACTAAAAGCTGTTGATTGGGACAAGGATACAACTTTAGTTCCGCTGCAGAGTTTCCCTAAAGAGGCTTAAAATTAACAAACAAAACAATCTGAACTGGTAGTGTCACATTTACTTCCATCAGTGCTTTCAAATACTGATGGTGAAGAATGATAAAAAGATTAAATATGTATAAGTCATGACGCTTTGTAACAAATGTTAAAAATAAGTCGAATATCACTTTTACAGTGTGTACTGCAGTATTAGAAAAATATCATCTGGTATTTGGGTTTTAATAATGTTATCTTCCCCTCACTGCAGAGTGCCTGTAACACCAGCGGGTGTGATTTCATGTGGAAGGAGACTTTGTATTTAGGGGTGTAGGGTGGGATTAGTTGGCTGCAGTGTGAGATTTTTAGCAGCAAGTTGCACCTGTACTATGGGAACAGTAATTTTCATTTGGTTTTAAAGGGCCAAAATGAGGACATGCAGATAAAGCGGTGAAGAAAATTTTATAATCTGGAGTGATATCAGATAAATAACTACCAGTAAGCTAACTGTATTAGGTGTTAAACTGTTAATGAGCTTATATATGAAAACATAAACTTATAAGAAAATGTAGTGCAGAGTATATATGCAAAGGATCCATTTAAAGATTTTTCACAATTTATTTATTTATTTTGCTGGTTATGTAATCTTCACCGTAAGCTCATGTTCTGTTCAAAATGTTCTGCAGATGCTGTGTTCTCTATACTCGAGCCTGTTCAGGGGCCTCGTGTAATGGAAAGGACAATATTGGGGCTCAATAAACACACATTTGTAGTGAAATTCTAGCTCATGTGCAGACACATTTTGCATAAAGGTTTAATTGAAGCTGGACTAAAGTAATGTGTAATGCACAGAGCACTCTGCAGACACCTTGATGTGTTTTGTTCACTTTCCAGTCACCTGACCTGGGATGTCTTCAGCGCCAACACAACTTTGCTGATTAAATCAGCAAAGTCTGCAGATAAAATCAGTAACGTATCTAATATTGATCCTCATTATGAATCCTTATCATAATGAAGTTCATCCTAATAGAATTTGAGTAAATAAATAAATTCTGTTCATCTGTCAGCCTAAATAATAGTGAACACAATTGCCTTTTTTTTTTTAAAGCACAATTTCCATTTTTAGATGAAATCCCCAAGCAGGAGATACGGCTCATTATTACAAATTTTTAGGAAGTTGTGAAGCTTGTGATGCCTGCATGTAATGAAGCATGATGGATCTGTTGGCGTAGCTAGAGTAGAGGGAAGAAACTACATTCTTGAGGTGTTTTCCACTGACATTTATTATTTGGGGTGGGATATGCACCTGATCCACTTAACCAAAGTTTTGGGTGATTTTATAAAGGAAAAAAGGGCAAGTGCAGCAATTTATTTTAAAAAAAAATTACAAAGCAAGGCTTTATTTTTTTAAATTATACACACATATTTTTTTTAATTTTCAAATTCTCCCCTGTCTTACAAGTAAGGTGCAGTGTTTATACAGTGAATGAAGTGCAGCGCTATTCTACGGTGTGAACTCTTTTGTTTCTCTCACACCCTCAAAGCAAGCTTAGCTTTAGGTGAACAGGTGTGAGGAAGGGCTATGGGGTCACTATCTAGCTCAGGTTGGACCTAGTAATTTAGCTGAACTGAGGGATTTGCTCCTCCCTGCTAAGACAGGCAATACAAAAGATCTCACTTGAAAGCGGAGAGGGAACAGAGGGGTACGGACAGTTTAACTAAGATGAAGGAGTTCAGTTCGCCAAAATGCCCACTTTGATTAGTCTTTACACTTGCTCTAATTGAGCATGCATGTGTGTGAGTATGAGTCCTTTTACTTGTGGGTGCAGAGTTAAGTTTGCGCATCTGTGCATGTGTGTTGGAGACGTCAGTGTTCGAGTGCGTATCAGGGTTTTTTATTTTTTTTCCACGCTGTAGAACTCTCCCTCTCCTCACACTCATTCCTCTCTCAAGACTGAATTTGCTTGTCTTCTCAGCATGAGTGTTTAATCTTTTCAGGCTGTTGAATCGGCCTAGTGAATGAGTCCCCAGCTCCTTCTCTCTAGGAGCCCTGGAGATTATTCTAAAGCACTAATCGTTGAGCAAACACAGCAGTGCTCTCCCATTCCTATTCTACACAGGCCACAGTATAGCACAACTTCTTTCACTTCTCCTCACGTTTTACGCCCTGTGTAGATTTTTTGCTTTTTGGCGCACGTAGCCTAGATTACTGTTCCCGAGAAACAGGCCCCTTAACTCCCCTCTCACAGCCATGGTTGAAAATGAACTAAGCAGAGACTGAGAATTTTTCTTATTTGTTCTTTTATAGCAAGAAAAGTGACATGTAATTTAAAGAGCATTATTTCCAACATTGTCCCCTGGAACCTTTTATGTTTGTGGGTGTGTTTGTTTTTTAATTAGATTGTCAGTAGGGAGAATCTAGCAGGCTTATATGATGGTGTCAATATCCTTGGATTTGGAGCTTCGTCAATATTGTCTGGCCCTGCCGCTACTAACCTGAACAGGCTGCTGGCATTTGGTGTAAAATAAATAGAGTGATTTGTCTGTTTTGTTTTCTCCATATCTTTTTCGCCTCCAAGTGAAGTTTTATTTACACCGCTCTCCATTTTATTTTGCGTGGTATTTGCTTTTTTGCCAGTTGTGGTCCTGCTGTGGTCTTTAGGAGTCCTGCTAGCTCTGAGCCCAGTACTTTCTCCCAGTGGCCATTTTATGTAATGTGAACGTGTCTCTCCAACGAGGAGACACCCGTACATGGCTAGCAGATCCTCATCAATCACAGATTTGACATTTATTATATTCTGGGTTGTTGTGTTTTAACCTGTCGTCGAGAATGCGTAAACCTAAAAGTTGTTTTTCCGTAAACGTGGCCGAAGTTATGGATCCCACAGCCCAAGTGTATTCTTTGCGGTCTGGTTTCAACAACCAATTCAAGACAAAAATAAAACATGCATTGCAGTGACTGTTCCCCTCACCAAATGTCCTAACAAAATAAGCAGTGCACTTGCTTGTGTTTTTTTCACAAACTCTGATTTTTAAATTATTGCTCTCTGCAGAGAAAGCTGCTGGCTATCTACCTCCACAATGATGACAGTGTTCTCAGCAACGTCTTCTGCTCCCAGATGATGTGTGCTGACTCCATTGTCTCCTACCTGAGCCAGAACTTCATCACATGGGCGTGGGATGTCACTAAAGAAGCTAACAAATCCAGGTGCGGTATCAGAGTCAACCAGCACAGTGTTTTGTTTTTCTCATTTTATTTTCATCTGAGTTATTTCACTGCATGTTGCAGTTGTAGTGTGACTAAAGACGCATCTCATTTCAAGACATCCTCTTGTTTAATGATTGCAATTTAAAATTTAACGTAATTAATTAGTTTAATACAGTTTTAAGTTTCAGCCTGTGACATTTACATTATCAGATCAAATATACAAATTAAACAAAATTAGGTATTCTGTTGCAAAGCAAAATCTCATAGTGTTTTCTGGTCGCTAAATCTGATCACAAACTGTTTGATTGTTCATGAGAATGATGGTCAAATGGTATAAAAAATAGAGTAAGGTCTTAAACACTGAATGAATTCTCTGGAGATCCAGTAACATATCAGAATCATGCTGTATTTAGAATTGCTTTAGCCAGCTGCAAAGTTTAGTAATGCAATAAGAGAACCTTTAAGCCCTGACTGCATCCTTAATCCTTATGTTTTATTTATATGTGACTTACTGTCTGCAGGAGCCGACTGTTTGCATAAATACTGAGGTGTATCTAATAAAGAGGATATTGAATGTATTTCAGTGGGAGAGAAGCTTGATCATGAGCTGAGGGCTTTGTGAGCTGTCAGAGTCCTCTGTTTGGGGAGCAGTCTGTTGCATGCAACTATCGTGTCCCCGTATTATTGTTTTGAATAGTTTTCTTAGAGAAGTTAATTTAGTTTAGTGACTTGCCCCAACCTGCTGTCTTATTTTTTTTTCTTCTTAGTGTGAAATCAGAAAATCTCAGAACTTCAGAGACTAAATCCTACATATTTTGAATTGACATTTTAGTGTGAACAGAAAGCATTGGGATAATAATCCAAATGGTGGTGTAGATAGAATCTTATCTGGCACATGAACAGTGGTTAAAAATCAGTTTGACTCTTTCTTAATTGATGGCATTCATCTTTCACTCCATTGCTCATACTCTGTATCTCTGTCTTCTCATTCTCTTTTCGGCCTCATTCTCTTTTTGAAGCTTGGAGGTTGCATGCTAACAAAAGACGTTGTGTTTGCATGGTGAGGCCCCTGATTGGGCAATCTTGAGCAAGCTGTCTGAATAGAGGATTGGTGGGAGATGAAGGACTCCATTGGAGTCCAAACATCTCTATCTCTCCATTTATCCTAAAGGTCCTAGGTTAGATTCAGTGTCCTGTGTTGGTAATTTACAGCAGCACATGTTGTTACACTGGTTCAGTGAAAAAGATGGATATTTTTCAACAGATAGTCACTTGATCTTAGATCTCTTTCAGGTCCAAGTGTTGAACAGACGTTTAGATAAACCTAAACCCTTCTTTACCATTGTAAATTGGAAAGTTCTCATTAATCTTTTCCTTTCCTTTATCTTTACACTACATATTTTACTCACTTGTTTCCTTATTTATATATTTTTTTATTTCTATTCCATTTATTAGATTAACTCAACTCTCTCCCTCTTCCCCAAACCTCCAGAGTTAAGCCTGCCCTCTGGTAGCAGTCATTTAAGAAAGACTTGCACCCTGACCTCACCTCTCCATTATTTCTTTTAAGGAAATTCCCTCCTTCCCTCATTCCACTCTCTTTTCTCTCCCATTGGCCTCCTTTGCTTTTTGCCCCAGCTGGGCCTTTTTATTGCACGTTAAAAAGGAGGCAACATCTGGAGCTTTTCTTCGCACACAGCTAGTCGCAGCTTTGCTGCTAACGCATGCATGCACATATGCACACTAACTCACTCACACATCCACTGCTGCTCTGCATTCTCACCCTCTCTAGCTGATCTAAAGTGACTGGTGATTGGCATCAGTCACACAAGCTGTTTGAAAGGTATCCTGATTGTGTGTGCGTGCGTGCGTGCGTGTGAGTGTGTGTGGGAGTAATAAACCTGCTGATACTGGAATGTGCCTGTTGTTAAACTTAATCTAGTCTCACAGGCCTACCAGTTAAATGATTAATTATGCATAAATGCAGTACTGCTGATTGGATGCCAAGGTTGTCACTCGTGGGACATGAATCTGATATATAATACAGACAGTATGCTGTTATTGCACATGTAAGTAAATAAACAGATTGAGTACTGTACACATTAGATGGTAAATTGACTAGTTTCTAGTCAATTTAGCACTTTCTCTGTTTATGTGCTCTCTAGCTAACATTCACATACACAATCACTTTGACAAATATATCTGGGTTCACTGTCTTGCCCAAGAATACTCTGGCATACAGACTGACGCAGCCGGGGATTGAACCATCAAGCTTCTGATTAGCAGATGACCTGCTCTACCTCCTGAGCCAGTGCCAATATTCTGTTACTAATATGTGTGGACAAGCACTTTGTGAAAGAAAAATGTACTAAGGTGAATTTATGTTGATGCTGGATTTAGAGATTTTGACCATAAACAGTTGGAACTCAAAGCCTACTATGAACACCTGTGCAGTGTATAGCAATAGGGGTTAGGCGTTCATGTTAGACTGCCAATTCCGTATGTTTACGATCTTATGAATAATGAAAACATTTATGGCCTTGAAGTGTAAACTTGTGTCTTAACTGCTGAAAGTGAGGACAGACCATCGTGCGAACCTGTTCTGTACAGTTGACTTCTTCTCTTGACGTCCTCTTACCTGAAGACATAACTCGTTTGGTGGGAGAACAAAATGTCACTTTCAAATCAAAACATGTCCATGTTCACTCTGAAACAAAGTGTGTACGACACAGTGAGCTATCAGAGCATCCGGTTCCCATACTGCTCACATACAGGTGGCTGACAAAAATATCCCCTGCAGTGCTACTGTACTACCCTGACTCATCACCTGCTCAGTGGAGCGGATGCCCAGTCTAACCAGTCTACTCACATCTTCATGCATCACTTTGATTTGAAGAAATGCAAGCTGACATTCCGGGGAAACATTAACTGTTATAGCTGTTAGGATCTGCAGTGAGAAATTAAGCTGGGATGGGTGACAAATTAGAAGCTGTCAGTCACAGTAGTCACTGAAGCATTTAATGGTGGTTGCAAATTCCATGCAGGTGTTTCTTCTATGTGTTACCCCTAAAGGTTTTTTTGGGCTGCAGGTAAGGTGTGGACTTGGTTACATTCTTAACCATTTTATTAGGGTTGGATGAGGCTGTTGAAGTGTTCACCACATTTCCTGGAGTACCTTCTCTTCCTCCTGCCATTAAGTGTTGTGGCCATACCTGTTCTTTAGGTGAATTCATAAGGACTGTTATAGTTACTCCTGTTTCCTGGTTTTAGAATCATTCTTAATGTGAATGACAGTGGATACAAAGTACATCTAGGTTGTGTTTTGAAATTGTGCTGTTTTTAATGTTATGATTGTCATTGTGCTGGACTAGCTTCCCCTTAGTTTACAGATATAAACCAAAGCAGGTTAGCCTGTGCTTGATTAGCGGTTTAAGATTGGGTTACTCTTCAAGTTAGTCTCCATTGTTCCCTGGCCTTTCATTACAGGTTAGAGTTTCCCTGTGGCCTTTTGTCATATTGTGGCTGGGTTGAGGTCTGAACAGGGTCAAATGTCAGAACAAAATGATCTAAGATTTAGGGTACCCAAGTTTTTCATTGCAAGCCGTGGGTCACACAAAGTTCAACATTTGGAAAGGTTTTGTCTAGATTGTATTCCAAAGCATGTTTCATTGATCTTTCAGTCCGACATCCACAGTTTTAGCTGGTACTGGCATGGTTATTACTACTACTGCTATTGTCCCACTGAGCGGAAGTGCTCAATTTCACAGTTTGGAAAGTCTGCAGGTAACTCCCTCAGCTTTGGCTTCATCTTTTAATGAGTTACACCCCCTCCCAGCCAGCATCCCTTCTATCTATCTTCTTACTCTGACCTGCTGTCCCGCCACCCATTCCATTACCTCTCTATTTTACCAGCCAGTTATTAAAGTAGATCTTATTAAAAGGCAGGAGAAAAAGCTAATCTATATTTGCATTCAGTCTATAGCAATTCATTAATATTATGACATTTACAGGGAGCTTGGCGGGGCTCTGGCTGCCTGCTACCCTTTTCCCTCTCTGAAATGTTAATTTAAAAAGTTCTGTCTTTGTAATGGAATAAGAAATCCTCTCTTGCCCTATCAATTCAGGGTGTCTGGTGAGGAATACTAATTCATCTATGGTTCCAATTGAGATAGCATGTCGCCCTGATGGAATAAGAAAATGCAGAATTGGTTTTAAAGTCTTTAATGCCACAAGTTGTGTGTATTTCTCTTTTCTGCTGCAATCTGAGAAGTATGCACCTCTGTGTTAGTTCTTCTGTGAAAATATTTGTGTGAATGCTTGTGTTCGATGCATGTATGTGTTATTTTTAAATTGCAGATAAATCTTCATTACCAAGAATAACATACCGGTATTTTAAATAGAATGGAGGGGAAAAAGTGAATTAGCTCAATTTCTTTGTTTTCCAGACTACTCACTATGTGTACAAGGCACTTTGGCAGTGTGGTGACACAGACCATACGGACATACAAGACAGACCAGTTCCCCCTGCTCCTTATAGTCATGGGCAAACGCACATCCAATGAAGTTCTAAATGTTATTCAAGGTAATTCTTATTTTAGTTATTTCATGATTAACATAGATTTTTGTTTCTTCTTTTTTTTGTAATGTGAAAACAACACTTTTTATCACCTGATGTTTATCTTCTTTTCTAATTCAGGCAATACGACAGTGGATGAGCTGATGATGAGGTTAATGGGAGCAATGGAGATCTTCACAGCACAACAGCAAGAGGACATTAAAGACGAGGTAAAGCTCGAGCGCATCTGAAAGCCTGATTGCAAGAAACAAAAATGTCAGCCGCTGATCCTTAAAGATGGAGAAAATGCTTAAGATTATTTTTTCAATAACTACTTAGTGCCTGTTTGTGCATCGTGGAACATCTGTCCTTTCAAATGAAAACATATGCCCATTCTTCCATGTAATGCTGTTTGACATTAGCTCAGATAGTGCAAAATCTGCTGCTGGTGACCAAACTAACCAGTTTGCTACCAGCCAGACTTTCCGCTCTATATCGATGATTTCATAGTTTTGATTTTTATTTTAAGTAGCTACTTTGGACCGAGGATGAAATAACTTACAGCTACAAATATCCTGATCAGTTTCTCAAATATACTTCTTTTTGGTCACACTTCAGAGATTCAAGCAATTGTTTCCAGTGGGTCTTCATTTCGGCATATCAGGTTGGGATAAGTTGAAAACTTGTACCCTTAATTTTGGTTTAGCTAGTTACCTCAGCGGTTTACTGGGGTAAAAGAAACAACCTTTTATATTGCGTTCAAGCGATAAATTGCAACATGTTGGAGCACATCAGAAGGTATTGTTAAAATATGGCTTTTGTGTGATGACAAGAGAACCATTCATCCCCTTTAGTTATCCACTGGACTCATCTCTCATTCATTCCAGTTTGCAGTCAACACTACTCTGCTACACGTCTGCTGACCTCCTTTTACCCTAACAGGAAATCTTATTAAAACTCTATTAAAGGATTTCCTCCATAGAAATGAAAAGGCGGAGCTAGCATTTTGTGTCATACACAGGATTCTTAACAATATGACAGTGACAAGGCACCTTTTTGACATGTAAAATACTGCAGGCCACTTTTACCTTTTATGTTCCTCGTAGCTTTGTTCAGACATTGACACAACCATGAGTGTGTCATGGTAACTGTTAAAATGATGCATGGTGTACAACGTTAGCTATAGTCGTTAATCGAACTGCTTTTTGTTTTATTACTTTATCACACATGAAGAAGTTTTGTTTTTGGTCGTGTGAAACCATTTATAGCTGCCACACATTTTTGTCAGTCCCGACTACACTGTGCCTCATTTTTGATTACTGTATCTTTAGATGACAGATGTCAGGTTGTGTTAGTGTCAGCCATTAAGTTAAGTCAAGCAA
This sequence comes from Apistogramma diplotaenia, assembly GCA_015052665.1. NCBI lineage: Eukaryota > Metazoa > Chordata > Actinopteri > Cichliformes > Cichlidae > Apistogramma > Apistogramma diplotaenia. Next base: position 13,555 of record VOQJ01021603.1, on the reverse strand, counting down.
ACAGGCTCTCTAGCAGTGTTTTGTGAGAGTCGTAGCATCTCAGTTATGGGAATCATGGCTGAGGAATGAGTTGAGTCTCTCACACCCTGAGAGGCTTCCTCGGGTGAGTTACACCCTGCTGTATGAGTGACAGCTATCCTCTCTGTGTTGTTATAATTTCTACAATGTTCTGGCTGCGTTGTGGATTTGTCACTCTTGGTTGTTTGTCAAATAATTATAAATGACAGGATTAAAACAAGAAGTATCCAGAGTTTGTACATGAAGTGTTGTGAGATGTAGAAGGGTTAGTGCCAGTGCAGTGTCTGTGTATAGATGCCAAAAGAATATTACTCTTACCAACGTTAAACTCTATAAAAATGAAGTGTTAAATATGACTGTGATTATTCGTTATTAGTACTGCTAACCTCCAGACTTTAAATGACAAACCTTATTGCATCTCTGGGGTGAACTCAACCTTGACTTCACTAATCTCATTTTCACTGCAGCTGCTTTCGGGTACTAGTGAATATTCTCCTTTTCCTGGGTCTCTTCCTTCTTTCCATTTTTCTCTCGCTCTCTCTCTCTTTTTTTTTTAACGCCTCTCCTTTCCAAAGACAAACTCAGACATGAACACAGACACCCAGACATTCCTCTTTGACAGTGACTTTTGTGTCTGTCTGGATTTGGAGCAGCTGGACAGCCACATTGTGACTTCTACTAACCATACTCACTCGCCAGTCATTCATATGGTTTTCTGTGTTTTAGCTTAGTAGTTAGTAATCGAATGACTACTCACTGCAGTTTTGTGGTCTACATCTGTCAACATTTCAGGGGGTTTTTTAAGGGTCGTTTTCAGGTCATTTAGCATGTATTTCATATGAAGAATAGCCAAAACTAATCATTGTACAATTTTTGCTGATTTGAACAAAGAGTTGTATATAAATTTGAGGTCAGTTTCTTGATTGGGGGGTACCAGACATGCATATTCATGCAGCATGCAAGGCCCACAGAAAGGAGCCTTCTGATAGAACTATGGGCCCACTGTCTGTTAGGTGACAGTGAGCATACAAGTTGATAATGCATCCCAAAAGGAAATAATTTTATATAAAATTTGCCCTTGGTACAACAGCCACTTGGTTCCAAAATTAAATTTTAAAAAAACCCAAAACAGCCATATAAAGCTTTTTTCGCTAGTTGTTATTTGTGAGCAAACATTAAATATGTGACAGCTTGCTTTTCTGAACACCAAGTGTATCATCACGACTAAAAGACGGCACACGTCTCGCCAACTTGAACAGTAGCCAAGAAATAGTTGTGGAAAATCTGTTTCTTTTTCCTTCCAAAGTTAAGGTCCCCAGAATCACATGGTGTTTGAGCATGTCAGATAAACATTTTCGTTCATGCTGCCTCACATTAGGCTATTCAAAGCATTTGAAAACACTCGACAACAAGTCAGATGAGTGTAAAATGAATATCAAACATGAACTGCCGTGTGACTTGTTTGCGTGACTCAGGGCCAGTCCATTGAAGGTAGCCACTTTTGATGCTTTTGTCCCCCTGTGCCATTCTTTTACAGTTTCCTTTCAAAGTTCATCTATTATGTGGCCCAAAAGCACAAATGTATCTTTGCATTTTCCGATTCAGCGCAACAATACACACTGTCATTTTGCTTAGCTGCTGCCTGGTTGCACAGTAGCCCTCTGATCATCACAATACGCTTACTTTGCCATATCCGGGCTGGCACACAGCATGGGCCTTCAGAAAATAGAAAACTAATGGCTGTGCACTGTTAACACAATGGACACTTGTATTTAGTCCCAGTCTTTATAAAACACTTTGTAGCCACAGCAGGTAGAAAGAGAAAGGCCGCCTGTCCCCTTCCCTCTGTACAAACAGGAAGAGAGAGGCAGCGTGAATAAAAGAAAAAGGGAGGGTGAAACTGAGATGAGGAAACATAAAAGGGGCTCGGGGTCTGGTAAATGACAGCCCGGTTAGAATGAATTCCCCTCTGTTGCTACTCTTTCATACCTGGTGTTTGTACGTAACCACACTCGACATGCTGTGTTTTCTGCTGCTTGCTTCTATCCAGCTTCCACACCCGGCACTTGTGCTTAGATGTTTTGTCCTCGTGTATCCTTTATGCTGTTAGGTAATGGGACCAACTTTCTTTCTTTCTTCTCTCTCCACTCAGGATGAGCGTGAGGCGAGGGAGATGGTGAAGAGGGAACAGGACGAAGCCTATCGTTTGTCTTTAGAGGCCGACCGTAAGAAGGTGCTTTGAAAATAATCCAAATTATCATTGTGTATCAGTGGCGGTTCTTGGATGTAGTGTTTTTTTAGCATGGTGTTAAAATAAAACTGAATCTGAAACATCAAGGTGTGGAGTAACATCTACTCCTACAGTGTTACTAGGTTAAGTTCATCAAGGTGTTGTAGATAATGAAGAAAGACGTCTTAATGTTAAAGTAGTTGGTATTTAGCTGAGCCTGTGATACAAAGAAGCTTCCTTGTGCAGATTATATTTTGAAACTTAAGTGCTTAGAAAATCAGAGGGTTTTCATGCCTAAAAAACTTCAATTGTAATTCATCAAAGCAGAGTAATACAGTGTGGGAAATGAATCAAATGAATGATTTGATTATTAATTTTTCAGAGAGAAGCCCAGGAAAGAGAAGAGGCTGAACAGTTTCGCTTGGAACAGATGAGAAAGGAGCAGGAGGAGGAGAAGGAGGTGAGAGCAGCAGCCAAATCAACCTCATATTCACATTATGCAAATGAATCACATTAATATTCCACTGTTAGCTAACACACTAATGGTATATTTTGCCAGGGACTGTACCGTTGCGCTGTTGTTTATGTCCCTCTTGCTGTTACTCAATAAGGACTCAATTAGATTGTGGTTTTGGTGAAACCTGCCCATCAGTGAGGCCTGTGTTATGTCAGTATACAAGCATACAGCCATTTCAGGGGAATTAAATATCATAATTACAGCAAGACCAATCCCTATTAATGTCACCTTCAATGTACACAGTTATTGTCACGTTTAACGTCTTTATGCTGGTATAGCACACAACCTCATTTTCAAACCCGAGTGAATAAAAGAGGCAATTCATGTACACAGACCTGTGCACAAACATACACCTAAGCAAACACACACATTCTCTCGAAAACAATTATTGTCTGTGAAGACGGGGCAAACACACATACACACAGCAGACACAAAGTCACGCATACAGAAAAACAATAATTGTCAGTGAGGATGGCACCAGTGTAATAGAGTCTATTGTAATACAGTGTAGTCCTTGCTGATTGCTGTTTACTCTGCAGCAGGGAGCCTGGGGGCACTGGGAGGTATTGGGTGACCTGTCTTGCCCAGATGATTTGTCACTTAAGTTAAACAGATGACAAACAACAAAAGAGCCCTGGATCCGGCCTTCTTAATTATATCACTGTAGTCCACGAATCAAACAGTGCATACATGCTTGTGTATTTTAAACAACAATAGCCGTGATGGCATTGTGTTGCCTGCTTATATTAATTTTCTCAGCTCGAGCTCAAAGGTTTCCATGGTGTCTTCCTGTGTTAATGCACTGTGTTGCGCTACTGTCTAGATATCCATAAATATGAGCACCGGCAGCTGGTGTACCGAGACAATGGCAACTTAAGTTTCCCAAACTGTTGGCAATGACTTAAAATAAGTGTGTTTTTTGTTCTTCACAAGCGTGTTCCTATGTTTATCTACGTGCACCAGTAGCTCTGATTAGTGAAGGTTCAAATATACAAAAAAATAAATAAGAAATAACACAAACCTGTGTTTTTTACTATACAGCAAAACCTTGGCAGCCAAAAAAGTGCCAGCACTAGTTAATTGGTACTGAACAAGTTTGCTGTTATTCAGCAGCTCACATTCAGTTGAATTAAAAATTAATTTTGGACTCAAGAACATTACATATGAGGATTTTGGAGCCAGCCTAGTTACCCATCTAAGGCTCAGTGTTGCCTACCATGTGAGCTGTTTTAATTGGAATCATTTTTCTGTTGTTTGTTTGCAGTTTATATTTGAGTTTATGACGCACTAGTTTCTATAGTGTACATTAGAAAGTGCAGACACAAAAAGAACACCGGTTGCCACCAGAGAAGATTCCCACTATCATTGTTGTCTTCCTCTGTGATTTTATGCCTTTGTTCGAAGAAACGGGAGACGAATATAGGAGCCGGTGAACTGGGGGGGGTTCGAGGTGGAGGGCATGTGTGCTTCATGTGCTTGTGTGGACTGGCATTATTATTTGCCTCCGTCAGGGGGGTCTTAGCATACAGTTGTGCGGCTGTCAGGTGCACTTCTTCCTCCTGCTCATCATCTGTTTGCTTTCTGTGGTTAGCCGAGTGGAGCCGGAGAGGCAGGTAAATGGATGGAGAGCTCCTGATTATTTGTGCGCCGCTTCCTGGGCCCAGAGCTCGACCAGACGTGTGTCTTGTGGTTGCTTTAGGGACGCTACCTCTCACTTGTGTGGGCGTTTATGCTTGTGTCTGTGGTCGAGTAGCTGTCTGCATTTGTATGTCCATCACCTCACACAATCCTGTCTGTTATTTGTGTGTGCTTGTCCCCAGGGGCCCCTTTAACTCAGTCAGCTTCAGCTCCCGTACCTGAGGGAGCTGATGGCGGAGCAGCACGCGCCCCACCCTGCCCACCCAACACCAGAAGCTGCTAATGAGCTACTGTTGTACACTCTTATGAAATATAATTGCATTATGGTGTGTAAATAAAGCCGGGGCGTGTTGTCACAGCATATGCTCCCCGGCTGGCCAAACAGGAACAACAAGCCAGGGTAGGAGGAGGAGGAGGTGAGGGGTAGGAGCAGAAAGAAAATGACGGCTCCAGGGAGCAGCTGAAACATGGTTTTTAGAACTCAGGATGCTTGATTTGCTTTTCTGTGGAAGATGACAGTCGATGGCTGTCGTCACACGAGATGTGCCATCTATAGCCTTTAGTGCAGACAGTGCTAACATCATTTAGGGTGTGTAAATAAGTGATTTCTACCTATGAAACCGACCTTCAGTATTTGTATCGAGCAGGTTCATTCTGAGGGTAGTGGAGCAAACCCGCAAGGCAGCACGAAAGAATCAAGCTCTTGGCTGTTCTTAACATACTGATATGCTACTTGGCAACCTTCTGAGCTATAACAGGCTTTAGGGAACAGGGTGAGACGCAGGGCAACTAATTTAATAACATTCTTAGGACAAGAAGATTGTTTAATTAATGTGAAAATAATGGTGCTGCAATAAGACTCTGGGAGCAACTTCTTGGCTTGCTTTTCATATATGCTTGGAGAGCGTGTCGTCATCTCCATCACTGCCAATGTTACTGTTGATACTTTGGTTTAAGTTCACTGTAAACACAGGCAGAAAGAAATGCCGATTTTCAGTGGAATCACTGGAATAATCATGCTGACTTTGCTGTCTAAATAAAAGGAAGGCAAATAGGCTCTTTAAAAAAAAATGCTTGTAGCACCAGTGTTGACTGCTGCATCTCACCAACACCTGTATGCAAATGTGCGTTTTCAGTGCATACTGTCTCCAAAATCATTCATGTATTTAACTAACAAAACACTGGATTTTCTTGTTTCAGGCAATCCGCTTATCATTGGAGCAGGCCCTGCCTCCAGAGCCCGAAGAAGAGTCAGGAGAGCAAATCAGCAAGCTGAGAATCCGCACACCGAGCGGCGAGTTTCTGGAAAGGCGTTTCCTGGGCAGCTGTAAGCTCCAGGTTCTCTTTGACTTTGTGGCCTCCAAGGGATACCCCTTTGAAGAATTCAAGCTTCTCACCACCTTCCCTCGAAGAAATGTGAGTGGTTTCACCGACTCTCTTTCTGCTCCCACTTTGACTGCACAGTGAGAATGCTTTCCCCCCAAAAAAGCCATCTGATTGTCTTCAAGTAATAAAGGTTTGTGTCGATGATGTTAAAATTTAGGTTATCTTTTTTCCAACCACAGCTCTTTGTAGCTGTACATTTGGTCTCTTTGTCACGCTGAAGAATGAATTTGATAGCTCCCGATCTCAAACACCTCTGCTAATTAGCTTTTTCATTTAGGCCTCAGTCTAACCTCAGGCGCCAGCTGTGAATGGGGAGCAGCGGGGACAATAGTTCAGATAATCTTTTGTCATTGTTTAGTGATTTTGTTTTCTTCTTCTTGCTTTTTCCCCCCCCATAATGCTTTATATTTATTTTACTGCTTGTGTGCTGCAGCAGTAGCCCCGCGTCAGTGTCTTTGTTTACTCGCACCTGCGATGGGGAAAGTTAAGCCGACTGTTTATCCGTCCACCTGCGCACACGTATTATTCAGTGAATATTAATTAGTATCAGTCCACTGTGAATACAGTACACTATGACTGTGTTAGGATACAGTTGTCAGCACTAAGAGTAGTATTCTCTATGGCTCTTCTGCATCACTCAGCTATCTACAGCCAGCCATTTGAGGACTTGGTCGCTTCGCTCTGTGGTAGCGAGCTAATGAGCACTGTTTTAACTACCAGTTTAATTAGCCCTGCTGCTGGAAACAAAAATGGGATTTCCATTAATCAAGAGTGGCGTGCATGTGGAGGGGTGGTGATTGTATAGAGGTGTGTGTGTGTGTATGTATGTGTGTGAAGGCTTGCCCAGGCAGTGTGCCATCATAGTCTGTAGAGACCGCCAGGGCACAAACACCTCAAAGTAACACACACATTAACGCGTAGCTCACACTCTCCATTTCATCACAATCACACACTTCAACACATGCACAAATATTTTCAAGCAAACACATGCCCCGCTCACAACTTTGTCACTTAAAGGATTCACAGTTGTCTCTTTATAATCAAGAGTAAACATGTGTTTGAGACAGAGATAAAGATGTGTCTGCATCGCAGATGAAATTCCGGCAAAAACAGGATGGGAGGATTAGAGGGGGAGAGGAGCGAGAAGAGGATGGTGACTGCAGAACTAGTCAAAAAGAGAACAGAGAAGACAAAAGCTTGAACAAAGAAAAGATTTAATCAGAGAAACAGTCTGAAAGAGAAAAGGATAGAGAAGACAAGTGGAGAAGATATTAAAAAGAAGAAGATGGGAGATTATTCCAGAAAACAGAAAGGCGAGAGATTTGGAGAAAGAGAGGAGAGAAGTGGCTCAGTGGTAGTGCCAGTATGAGGCTGTGAACACAGGCCCCTGTCTAATCCTGCAGCTCTGTGTTGTAATTAAATGAGAGAGAGCATAGAAAGCCTCCATCCCGTCCAGACGCTCTCACTGTTGCTTTGCCAGGATCAGAGGATAGAGGATAGACCACTATTGCATTTGTAATACTGCACAACTGTTGAAACCTTTTTTTTCCTCCCTTTTTTTTTTTAGTTTTCAGCAGCTTTGTGCAGTGTCACTCTTTCTTTTGCTATTACCCTCCTCGTCAGTCTGCTTTATGTCACTTCCACTCATTCAGCTGCAGCACAAATTAGTGGATCGACTCAATCCATCTTTAGAAAATTAAGCAAAGCTGGATGTACTGTTTTTGGCCATGAGCACAACATTGTTGACCAGGAGGAAAAAAAAACAGTGTTGTGAATGGGCAAATCTGCTAATATGGGTTTCCCATTTGTAAACTTCATCTCCAGTCACATGGAGGTTCAGATCTGTCTGAATCACGCTTTTGCCACCTTCCAGAAGCTTAGCCAATAAATGTCTATTAGTCTCCACTTTTTGGACTCAGTCTCATCCTCAACATTTGGTATCAGTGGCTTATCTCTTCAGCACTACAGCAGGCCTTACACTGGCATCATTTGTACTAGGCTTAGCCGTGCTCAGGGAACTAACCCTTTCTGTTTCTATGACTGTCAGCGAGTTTGAGGAAGAGGAGGGGGGCTTTTAGTGTTTCAGTTTTCAGCTTTTCATTCAAGAATTTTCCTCATTTTCTTTGATACTTGTTGAGCACAAACCTCTGCTGAAAGGCCTGAGGTCTTCCTTCAGCGTGCGGTGAATGTGTTTAGACTGCCGTTATAATAATTTGCAATAGGCTCTTCCTGCCTGGCTGCTCATGGATACCAAAACACTGTCAAACCAGTGTATTAGTTTTCGCATTGTGATACTGTACTCTATTTCACCTTTTGCTAATCCTTCTTCCAGGTCCATCAGTGAATTTGCCTGAATGATTCTTAGACCAAACCTAAGATGCAGTAAAAATAAACAATGGCACAGAAGAAGCTATGCTCTGTGCTGTAATAGCTTCTACATCTGTTATACTGGTGTGTTTTATTTTTCTTGTCCTCCTATCTGAGCGAGTCGTAGGAAGACTCACAGGAAGTTGAGCGGCAGTTTATTTTGAAAGTAGTTTCAATGCAAAGTTGATCTTTTAATTTTTTATTTTTTTTTTACGTATAACACACAGCACAGGTTCATGTTGCTGCATGGCACTTTGCTTCATCTTTGAACACAAATGCAAAGTTTGGAACAGAGTCCACTCCGGTCTCTACAAATTCCTCCTGACCGAGGCTTCACGTTGCTTTCACAAACATTTCGCAATGCAGCAACAGATGTAACGGCCCCGAAAACAGTCCTGATCTCAGGTTCATTAAATGAAAAGACAGAAGAAAGCGAGGCAGCCAAAAGCTGCAGGAGGACTGTGGCAAGTTCTCAAAGTTACTGTGGGAATTTGTACCTGAAGAATTGGTGCTATTTGGGGGGGAAAGAAGTGCCCGCAGTTTAGTTAAAGTTCCTAAAATGTTTGCAAAGTTCTGGATTCTGTAATATCACATCGATTAGTTGGGTGGTCACGTGTTTTTCAGTGTGCAGTTTATACAAGTGCAGTGTGGAAACCTGAGCTTCTCTGTGCACATGGAGTGAAACTGAACGTTTCAGTGAAGTGTAGTTAAACTTTCGGGGAAAAAATATTCACATTTTTCAAGCTTAAATGAGGAGTAGATGTAATGCTAAGAGCTGGTAACTAGGTTGCTTTAAGTTTTTCTACATGGAGCCTCCAGTATTAAAGCTGAGTTTTCCCCCAGGGATCTCAGCCCCCTCTTTACGTTAACCTTCTCCTCCTACTCTTCCTTTTAGCTTTCCCTCCCTCTGTCTCTCTTTTCCCTCCTCTTTCCTTCGCCTCCTGTCTGTACACCTCCCTCTCTCCTACTCAGCCTTTTGTATTTTTACTTTTTGGTCTTCTGCCACCCTGCGCTTTTCCACAAACCTCCTTATTTTTTACCCTTAAGATAACTTGAAATACACCTTTTAAAAATACAGATGAGTGACAAATTATAGGGAAAAAATGAAGCCCTCCACTCCCCACCAGCGGGATCTGGGGCTCAGTGGTGCACTGTTTGCAGTGAAGGGCCACTTCTAATTCATACGAGTTGTTGTCAGTGTTCATCTTTCTGTTCATCAAACATTATTCTGATGGCAGTTTCTCTTCCGTGTAATCTCCTCGAGCCTCTGCAGTCACCGAATCTCACACATGACCCTGAGCACAATTTTGGACCGACGTGTTCGACGCTCCAGCCCACTGACCTCCGCAGATGTGAAGGCACACTGGAGCTTTTCTGGTGACACCTTACTAAGAGACTTTATATTGGGGTTTTTTCCTCCTTTAATTTGTCGCTTGTCTCTATATTTTTAACCGCTGTAGTCTTTAATTTTCCTCACTTTGCTCGCCCTGATTTTCTCTTCCTCTCGATAGCCCACTTTTCAATCCCCCCCCCCCCCAAAAAA
>VOQJ01021601.1:10445-21970 GCA_015052665.1 Apistogramma diplotaenia | reverse complement strand
GGGGGGAGAGGGAGGGGGGAGTTGGGGGTGGGGGGGGAAAGTTTTTTTTTTTTTTTTCTCTTTACTTTGGTTGACTTAACTTCATTTCCTTTATTTGCTTTGATTTTCATAAAATTTGATTATAATGGCATCTTTTTTTTATTTCCATTCATCCATTGTCTTCTGCTTATCCTATTCAGGGTCTCGGGGAGTGAAGCCTATCCCAGCTGTCATAGGGCATAAGGTAGGGTACACCCTGTACAGGTCACCAGCCTGTCACAGAGAGACACAACCATTCACACCTATGGGCAATTTGGAATCACCATTTAACCTACTGTAACCCCAGTAACTGCATGTCTTCGGACTGTGGGAGGAAACCCACACAGACACGGGGAGAACAAGCAGACTGCTCACAGAAAGGCCACAGTGGATTCAAACACAGACCTTCTAGCTGTGAGGCGACAGTCATAACCACAACGCCATTTGGTGTTTTCCTAGTAGAACAAAAATACCTTCTGCCAGTTGTAATTGTTCACAACGTAAAGTTTTCATCAAAGACTTTCCAACATTTGCCTGATACTCAGGATTGTGATACTAGTGAAGTTTTTATTTTTTATTTATTTTTTTGTTGGTTGATGCTACCATTGTTAAAGTGTCTTTGGCAAAGCTCAAACAGGGAAGAAGGAACTACAATGTCATGGTGACAGCTTCTTTGTGGTAGTGATTACAGTATACCATTTCTCACTGCTTGCACTGTTTTGTTGCTCCTGTGTCTTTGTTCCTTTTCAAGAAAACGCACACATATCTCACACGTCTCAATTTCGCATTGTGAAAAAAAAATATCGATAATGTCGGTCTTCTAATTAAGACGCTAATTAAGACATTAATATAATAACATGAAAATGGCAAGGTATTCTACAGCAGTTTGACAACGCTGCATAATTTGACACAGGACAGTCTCCCAAGTGTCCACAGTACGTTTTAAGCTTCCTGTTGAGGTGTTCAGCCTACAACTTTACTCTTTCGACTCTCTCTCCCCTAACTGCATTGTTTTCAGCCAGCTGTTTTCGTGGCAACAAAGCTTAAAAAACCCCCACTGCGCAGCACTTACTCAGCACCGAGCCGCAGACAGATGCAGGCAGTGATGAGCTGGTGAACATAGTGGAGCATTTAGCAGCTAAAGAGACAGAAATTTCCCAGGGGAACCAGTGGAGACAAAAAACATAGCTTATGGAAAGAGAATGTCGTATTCATCTAGTTGCAGAATTGTAAACGAATAAGCGTGGCTCTGTCACCGTAGTGTGCAAATGAGAAACTGTTAATAAGTCTTTCACACTAGCCAGAGTGGTTTAAACAAAACAAAACACAAACAAACAAGTAATGTTGCACTAGTTTGAATTGCTTATGGCAAGGGGGCTTAAATGCATCGCACCTTTAAACACACTCATTTATAGAGCTTTCCAAGGGATGTAAAAATACTTTATAACAACATATCTATCTATCTATCTATCTATCTATCTATCTATCTCGACAGTTTGAACAAGTGCAGGCTGAAAATGATAATTAGCATGGAAAAGTTTACAGTAATGGACTGCTGGATGGTGCAGGGCAGCCTAATGATGCACTTTAGCATCACCTGCTGTTATCGATATACTACATTTAAACTGACTGGGAGTTTTGAAATCAGCCATGATAGCTCATGTAACATCTGCTTATATATTGCAGAATGCTGTTAGAGAAATCCACAAAGACCAGTAAAGCTCAGAGCAAGCAGCAGTTTTTTGTGACTTATGTCTAAATGAGTCATTTCTTCCCACTGCAGTGCTGCAGATCCTAGGGTTTCATCCATCCATCAGTCCATCCAACCATTTTCTTAATCGCTTTTCCAGTTTAGGGTCGCAAGGGGGGGGGTCAGGAACCTGTCCCAACTGTCATATGGCAAAAGGTCTAGTACGCCCTTATCAGGTGTCCAGTCCATCATAGATCGTAGGCCAAATCCCACTTCAACCCAGCCAAATAACAGGTTTGCATAGTACTTACATGTGTGGACAGATAAAATTGTTGGGGAGGAATATTTTTCATACCTTACCTCGGTTCTATTTCTACTTTTTGCTATGAAAACCTGTCAGTCAATAATTTCCTTAGTAGCGAGTCTTGTGAAATTGCAGCAGTTACACTGCTGAGTATATTCTTTATCATGAGTGCACATTTATCCCTCCTTTTCTGCTCTCAGTGGTATAGCTTGCTGGCAGCTTCAGCTTTCTAAAGCAGCCTGGCACAATCTAGAAATTTGAGGGTTAGAGATAAACCATTAATTCATTGAATTTGGTTAATTAGCTTACTGCCTCGTGCCAAACCCTCAATAAAATACCCAGGGAATTATTGTCGGAAGCTGCTGTTAACTTTCCAAGGCAGCCTTGCCCTATTTTAAAGCGGGATTTGTTATTTTATTATTTTGTTTTCACTGAAGCTTAACAGGCTGTTCCTGAAGTTGTTGCATTTAGGGGAGGATCAGTGTCGGGCGTCTTGACAGATGTTTTCAGTCACAAAAGCTGTCATGTCAAGGTGATTCCATATTCACCACCATCTGTTGTTGAAGTCAGCTGCATTGGGAAAAACAATTCAGGGCTTTTAATTCTTAATGCCTCCTATCTTACTACAAACCTTGATCCAGGGCAAGTACCTGGCTATGCAAACTGCCAACCTGTATAGTAAATATTGCACTTCCTGTTTATTTTGCACCTTATATCACCACTTGCTTTGTGTTTTTCTGACCCCAAACCTGAAAAGACTGATTGGCAGCCACAAAAATAATGATGTTTTAAGGAAAAAAAATACATCAGCTACGTGATATTATGTAAAAAGTACAGTTAGTGACACAGAATAATAATGCCACAGAAAAAAAAAAACAATAAAAAGTTTTTTATTTCCTTAATAAATAAATAGTTAGGGGCAGAAACGGTATTAGTGGTCAGTAATTTCACATCATCCAAATCCCATCTGCCCATCTCAGTGGGGCCAACCATATAGTTTGTTTAGGGGTGTCGCAACATTTCTATTACATGTCATGATTATTGTAGCCAAAACTTTAATGAAATTATTACACTTTCTATGGATAATTTGAAAAATTGCTAATCTTTGACTTTGTTTATTATGTGTTTTGTCTGCGTTTTGGCAAGTGAATTACATTGGAGATCAAATACATGGGCAGAGCATGTCAAAGAAACATTATATCTATGCAATTAATTTTCAAATATTATGGTGATCGTCAGAAGTCATATATCTACACCCATTGTTCTGACATTTATCAGCGTAATAGAAGAGGGAATACTGATGAGTATTTAAAAAAAAGAGTTTGCTAAGACTTTGCTGAAATTGAACATAAACTACAACATTTTAAAACAGGCTTAATCTTAAATCCTCAGCAGTGCTCCGAACCTGTGCCTTCATGTAATCCCCCCAAATCAAGTTTTATAGAACTAAAGTGTCTCGTTAGTTGCGCAAATTACTTAAGCCTTATAAAATAAAGCAAGTGTTCTGATTCCTAATGAATGCTATGTATATTTAACTCGGGGAAGGACACACACCGTTGTGCATTAAATGTGATGTTTAGTCCTGCATGGACTGAATTTCAATACTTTATTGGTTCTGTCTGAAAAAAAAACCAAAACAAATACATGAAAGTGACCATGCCATTTGTCAACAATTAGCTACATCAGCCTTGAACTCATAAAGGCTGAAAGAGTTTTGAAAAGTAACAATGAATTTGTAACCGACAATGATCATAATCAGATTTTTGTTAATGAAAAACTTTTCCCTCCTCAAACTGACAAAGTAAATGTTAGTTTACATTACTGTCTTTGGAGGAGGAGGTCAAGGGTTCGAATCCCGGCCAGGGCATCCAGTAAGGGTCCCCAGGCTAGACCCCCAGCTGTCAGATACCCTGCTGGGAGAATAAGCTGGCCAACGGAGGAAATAGAAGCCATTGATATCAAGACAAGAAAGCTCCTTACCATGCATGGTGGGTTTCACCCCAAATCCAGCTCCCTGAGACTGTATGCTAAGCAGAAGGAAGGAGGCCTCACACAACAAGGCCTGACAACAAACATCCCTGAATACATCAGGAAGATGGCCACAACGTATCATGTACTTAGTGAGTACCTCACGCAGCAGAAATCCAAGAAAGAAGAGGAGGAAGAACTGGAACATTCATGGAAGGACAGGCTTCTGTACGGTATATGCCAGAGCAGATAGAAGAAGAGGCTGATATAGAAAAATCCTACCAATGGCTGGACAAAGCTGGACTGATTGATAGCACAGGGGCACTAATCATGACAGCACAGGAACAAGCTCTAAGCACAAAATCTATAGAGGCTGAGGTCTACCACACCAGGCAAGTCCCCAGGTGCAGTCTGTGCAAAGATGCCCCTGAGACAATCCAGCACATAACAGCAGGGTGCAAGATGCTAGCAGGCAGGGCATACATGGAACGCCATAACCAAGTGGCTGGCGTAGTATACAGGAACATTTTTGCTGAGTGTGACCTGGAAGTCCTGACATCTAAATGGGATACAACAGAGCTAAGATCCTGTGGGACTTCCAGATACAGACAGACAGACTGGTGATGGCGAACCTACTGTAGAGGTGGACAAGCAGAGGAAGAAGATGTTGCAATACAAAGTGATGGCAACATCAAGAAGAAAGAAGACAAGAAGCTCAATAAATACCAAAGGATGTGGAAGATGAAGGTAACAGTGGTCACCGTGATAATTGGAAGACTTGGGGCAATGACCTCCAAACTGGGAGAGTGGCTCCAGCAGAACGACATCTGAGATCTCTGTCGAGAAGAGTGCAGTCCTGGGAACAGCTAAGATACTGCACAGGACCCTCAAGCTCCCAGGCCTCTGGTAGAGGACCCGAGCTTGGAGGACAAAAAATACCACCCACAGGAGTGAAGAGGGATTTATATATATTATGTTTTCGTGTCAGTCTGGTAGTGTCAATCCTATGATATAAACATATTTAAACAAATGACACAAAATCTTAACTCATCAGAAGCTTTGTAGCATACTAGATTGTGGTCCTTGCAGTATTGAATTTAAACTTTCAAGTCTTTGTGTTGTTTTCTTTAGACGCTTTGATTTTCTCTCATGATCCATATAAATGTAACTTAGGTAGCATGCAGGCTTATGTTGTGGAGCTGTGCTCTAGCATCCCTGTGATCTTGAACATTTACATATTCACATTATGAAACATCCTTTACTTTAACACCCAGAAATCCTGCTCATTATTCATGATGAAGAACTGCTGGATTTAGGATTTTATGTGATTCCGTTTTTTTCACTACAATTTTTTTAAATATTTCACTGGCTGAGATTTCAAGTGAAGCAATTTTTTTACTCTCACAGATTGATCAATAACCCCATCATACCATGACAGCTCTGTTAAAGCAATAAAAACAAAATTACCCAGTACTACAGTAGTGTTCATGATCTTGTTTTGGAACCACAACTTGCAATTCTGTAGTAGTTTGTCTACACCAAACATACATACACAAAAAGTCTGCCGGACCATATCTTTACATTCATACATTCTGTAGTACCATCGTGTGGAAGATTTCAACTCACTATACATCAGCAGAACCGTCAGAATCCTGATTGTAATTATATGTATGAAGGTAATCCATAGTAACTACATAAGTTAGCTAAGAAGTACACTAACCCACAAAGAAATAGAAAATTGTCTTCTGTATATTATATTATATATTATGCTACACAGAAATGCCATATATGCTAATGCACACGATAAAGCGAATGGAGTAAGTTTTGATGTTATCGCTTTCTACTTGATTTTTGAGAAGCTGTTAGAGGAAGGATACAGCACTCTGGGGCATACCGAATGCATGATATGTAAGAGTAAATCCTCTGGTTTTATATGCCAAAATAATTATTGCTCGATCGTATGCGATTGCAATTCTATGGGCATTTACAAGCAGCTAGCAGCTGGGGGCACCGGCACCCCTGTCGGTCTCAAGGGGCTACCTTTTCTTCAGCACTGTAGCATAGCAACAAACATCAGCGATTCGTCTTCCCAAGAATGCGGTGTAATCACTCCTGATTATTTGTCACCTCCTTTATACGGGACACTGGAATGCCAAGTGATAAATAAATCTAGACAAACAAAAATATTTTTCATGATATATATGAAAATAATACAAATTTGTAAGTTCTCTAAGTTTTATCATTTATATCATTCTCAATTGTCCAATTATAAATCCTGCTTGAGGGCAACTTAGTTCCATTAACAATGGATTGAACCTCGTTCTGCTGCTCTGAAACTGGCCACACACATTACGAATTGTACCACACATCACCATGTGCCACAGGGGAAGTGAAAGAGTGGTCTGCATCCGTGGGTATGAAGAGGGAAAGTGGAAGAAAAAAGATGTTCAAGATGAGCAAACCTGAAAACCTAATAACACCATTTTATTCCTTATGGCAGATCTATATTTGTATAACCCAGTAATCTCGCCATCGATGTGTGAAAGCACTGGCTGACTGGCTCACAGTAGGCATATTGGGCGTGGGTCAGATGCCTGCAGGCTGCTAATGATTAATGAATTCCATCACTGTCATTCTGGGAGTATGGTCACACAGACAGAGGCAGTCTGTCAACTCCAGCCTGTTCATCTTGATGCACAATTAACTTAAAATGTGCTCTGTGTCCCGTGCAGGAATAACTTATGTGGCAAAATAAAAAAAAGGCTTTTTGAACTGATCCACAGCCCTTTGTGCTAATTATTTAGATAGAAATACAATTGTATACAGCATCTGAGGTCTGTATTATGTATATATTATATGCTGTATACAATGAATAATCCCAAACTTGGGGAAACTACACAGCTATTCACTTGATTTAACTCATACTAGTGAAGCCCAACAACCTTAGATATGCTTTAGGAAAAGCATATTTGCACAGACTGGACTGTGGATCTTGCACTGGAGGCTCATTATAAGGGAATTATGTTCGGAGTAGTGTTCAACTCACATGGTCAAACAAATATAAAAACAAAAAAAAGTGTCCCTACTTTGTATTTAGCTCACAGGGCAAAGACAATAACTCATCTTCAGTTATTAACATGCTTCCATTATTAATGTGCCCCAATATACACCATTATAGTCATACAGTAGTGACATAACAACATAATCCTTAATGCCACACAGAAGCCACTAATATGATTCATGTTAAGCACAAGATGTCTCATGGGTAAATTGCTAAACCGAATGGCAGGTTCTGTCAGAGTGATATAATTTCCACAGTACAATGAAGGAAAAAAAACCTGTAACTATAATGTAAACAGATTTGTTACATAGAGACCAAAACTGGATTAGTTCAGTCTCATTGAGCAACCGCTGATTTAATTAAAACGTTTGTAAATATGAAAAACTTTCAAATATCATCGCCCCGCATAAATGTCAAACACAGTTATGAAGCCACCTTCTACTGTAGCTGCATTTAAATTAGATTTTGATCCTCATTTCCTTTATTTTGTCATTGAATAACAGAAAAAAACAAAACAATTATGTCAATTTTTTCCAGTAATTTTAGCAGTTTTATGTACTTAATTCTAACACATATTGATCCATATTATTCGTATAATATTCAGTTACCATTCTTACGTATTTCTTGTATAAAACATAGAGGAATATTACCCCCTCTGACCCTGGAAGTCTTAGGATTTCACTCTCACCATTGAAAAATATATTACAGATGTATCTGGTAAATGATTAGATGAGACAAAGTGGACTGATATCTCTCATACTGCAGCATTATTTATTAAAAATCTTCATATTAAAATGATTAATATTAAATGACTGGGTTAGTTCAAAAGAAAACACTTAAAACATCATTGGCAGACGAATGAAATGTGAGCAACCTCCCAACCTGACAGTAAATGCCTACAAATGGCTCCTACTTTCTTTCTGTATGCATCAAGAGGACAGTCAGTTAATGAGTAGAAAGCATATTTAATAAACTGAAAGGAAGACACACAAAGGCATCAATGGGCTCTGTGGTGCATTAAGTAGCATGTACTCATATACAATTGGACACGTCAATTTACTTATATATTTTATGTGGGAAAGTGCATTAGCCACATTTATGTCAGTAAATATAGAAAACAAAACATACTGCTTCAAAAATATTACTCCTGTGCCAAAGTATTAAACCAGAAAGAGGTGTGAAACAAAAGTAACCAGAGTCGGCCATTCCCATGTCATAACAGATTAGTCCGCATGCAGCCCAACCTCCTCAAACTCCCACACACACTCTGCTTCTCTCAGATCAAATTTTTATTCCTTGGTGTCTTATATGCCATGGATTTTTGCTTGGGGACTTCTTGGCTTTTAAGCAAACGCAAAGCTGTGGTAAAACCTGAACCTTTCAAAATATACAGTTTAAAATATTCAGGCTTCCCGAACATAAATAATCTGACCTGGTTAATGTTGCTTTGGCATGGATTTCAGTTTTTTCCACCAACAAAGACGACTGTTATATTTTCACCTCTGTATTAAAAAGAAATGCATTTGGCTGAGATGGGACTCCAGCCAAAGCTGTCATACTGCATTCACAAGCTGATGGCAAAGTCTCAAATTATATTATCTATATGGTAATGCAGACTCCATTTTAAGCACACTGGGTGCTTACATGAAGTAAAAGCATATTTGAGTGGAGAACATAATAAAATATATTGATCACAAAAAACATCAACACACTTTGACAAACTGTTAAACTTGGAGGACTTACAACTGCCTACCTTTGTTGTTTTGTATGAGGTCGAATGAGTGATCTGCCAAACCACATTGCATTTCTCAACTCCAAACACACTGATCCAGAAGGAGGAAACTATCGGCCGAAACTACAGTAGGAGTAAAAGTGAAAAAGCATATGCTGTAATTCCAAGATATTACCCTAACAAGTGCTGCAAAGTGAACCAGGAAAGGGGAATAAATCTAACACTGAATACGCTTTGATGTAAAAGCCCCATTTAAGTGTTTTTTTTTTGGATGACTGTGAACTGTAACAGCATGTTGCAGCAGTTTTACTGGCATAATCACATGCACATACAGTACTGTGCAAAAATCAAATTTCTTTAGATTTTGCTTCCAAGGACTCAGAATTTCTTGTAATCTTTGAATGTGATCTTGAGACCAGTGTTGTGTCTACATACTGTATAACAAATAACAAAGAACCAATTTTACATTGTGTCTTTAGGCACTTTCTTACTAGTCAACAAAAACACCTCATTTGTTCCCATTTCTTTAATTGAATCTGTGACAAATACCAAATATGACACAGTTTGACAGACATAAAATAATATTTTTGCACCAACAAAGGGGACTCCTAAAGAGCTATTAACTGAAAACTCAACATTTCTCAGCATGGTGTTAAAGAGTGTCCTTAAAGAAAATGAGGAAACTGGTGAAGTAGAATACTAAAGAAGTGACAGGCCTTATATGTATGTACATATATCTATAGCAGATGAACAGTATTTGAAAGTCATGACCTGAGTGATGCATCTGGCCCCTCGGTTGATCCATTTACTGTTTGTAGAAGCCTCATCAGAAATGGTCCCAATTGGAAGGGTGTCTGACAAGAAGCCATTCTTAAAGAAGGGAAATGAAAGGAAAAGGCTGACGTACACAAGAGTGAGGCTGTAAATCAGTGGCAACAGGTCTTACGGAGGGATGGACACTATCAGTCATGGATTGGTCTCCCCAAAGCCTCAACATTATTGAAGAAGTGTGGGATCATCCTGTCAGACAACAGAACAAAAGGCAGCAAACATCCAAAGAAGAGCCTTGCATATGCTTCAAGAAGTCTGGAGAACTTTTCATCACTTTTGAAGAGAGTTCAGACTGTGTTGAAGAATAAGGTGGTCACACCAAAGCTTGCTTGACTCTGTTTTTGCCTCTTGCACTGTATTTCTGTGAATGCATATTTCAACAAATCACCACACCTATGCTCTAATTATTTGCAAAATATAGTTACAAAAGTTTCTAGACATACCGCAGGATCCCTAGTCTTGGTTATTAGGATGCGTGCTCTGTGCTTCCACAGCAGATTGGGATTCCAGCTGTGCAGCCAACCCCTGTATACAATATTAACCAATGAGACATCTCTTTGTGCTATTAAGTCGCCCGCTATGAGAGCTGTAAATTCTCCTCAGAAAACCTTCCCTTCAGACTGGCTGCTTTGAAACAACATCTTAACATGTGTTGTCCAAATCATCTCTCCTCAGTTTTAATTGATATCCACAATTTCAGATGGTCAGCTAGTACTGGTCACACGTGTACACATGCACAAAACGGATGATAAAGTCAATAATCTGCTCCATCCCCATAACAGTGTAACAATGTAGCAATGTTGCGTACCTTGCCGTGAACATGCTGCAATGCAACACAGTGTTTGTGCACATTGTTACTGGCTACACATTATTTTGGTCAGTTGAAATGGATGTAACAGAATCTGCGTTGAGTACAATTAGGCACCACTGCACTCTACGTTTTAGAAAATGGTAAGTTGAGGTAAGTGGGTAAGGCCATCGTATCGGGTTAGGGTTTATTTGTGTTTTTGTTTGGATTTTATTGCTCTGGTGCTTGATGTTTTGGATTCATGCTTCATGTTTCCACTGTTATTCTAATTTACTGAGTTTTAGATTTATTCTGTCGTGGTTTTTCTCACCTGTGTTAATTACAGTATGTTCAGCTATGGTTATTCCCCACCTGTCTCCAATTCCCTATTAGCCCTCAGTGTGTGTGTGTGTGTGTGTGTGTGTGTGCATGTGTGTGTGTCTGTGCTCTCTTTCCTTTGTCCTTTAGCCAGCTTTGCTTAGTTCTGAGTAAGTTCCAGTGAAAGTTCTGATTTGTTCTATGTATGCATGTGTGGATCCACCTGTCTTGTTCCCCATGTGATTTTCTGTGATATTTTGGACTTTGGTTTTCCTTTTAACATGAACATATTTTCTCAGGTGACAGATTGGTTTCACTGCTTATGGTTGACTTGCTTATGTATTTTTTTCCCTTTTTTTGAGTGGAGTGGGAGAGTGAGTGCTCATGGGACTGAGAAAACTTCTCTTCTAGTCAATACATGTAACTCACCCATTGTTATTTTTGTGTTAGTTGGAGGTTGCTTTATGCCAGCTGATTGAACTGCACAAAGCTGAAGTTATCCAGAACATTGGCAGCTAATGGCTTTTGTTGCTCTCACTGCTTCACCATCTTTACAGTCCTGGCTATGTTACGGCTCACTCAGATTTAACTCTAGATGCAAATTGGATGGCATACAGAAATGAGATTCTAATTAGTATGAAATGATACAAGGATTTTATCAGAATTTAAAAACCTGACTAAATATCTAAATAATAGATCTTCTTTGCCAGGTCTATTTTAAGAGTCCCTTACAAGCACTACCTGTTTTCAAATATATAAAATAAAATTTGTCCTGTTGGAGGCTTGTAATCACCCCCCCCCCCCCCCCCCTCTGGT
>VOQJ01021601.1:0-10425 GCA_015052665.1 Apistogramma diplotaenia | reverse complement strand
TTCCATGCACTACCTGTTTTCAAATATATAAAATAAAATTTGTCCTGTTGGAGGCTTGTAATAACCCCCCCCCCTCCCCAGGTGTAGCTCCCTTCTTACCTGTCAAATTTAAAATGTTCCATCTCTGGCTGTGTACATTTCTCCTTCATTATTCAGTTGTTAAGTTCCTTTCCTTTTCTCCCCTTAGGTTATTTTTTTTGGAATATGTTATTAATCTTAATCTCCTCTCCTACAAGCAATGGAGAAATGTTTTTTTTTCTTTTACATAACTGCAGCCCATTGATGACCAGAATACATCTCTAGAAACAGGGTTTCATAACACTAAAACTTTGCATTAGGTTTGTAAGCTTGAGTTAAGAATGTTGTCCTTCGGATCTTAGTCTATTGTTTAATTCAAAGTTGGGGTATAACAACACATACAAAAAACTAATAATGTTGGATTATGTTGTTGTTTCTCTCCAGCAACATAATATACACAATTTGGACTCAATCAAGCAGTTTTTAGAGTCCAGGGTTCTGTTATAGAAAGCACAAGCTCTGAGGCTAATTATAACTCCGAGCTGAACTGAACTGAGATGGGACACACTGAGTTTTGGGTTCCAGGAAGACTGATGAGAGAGAGTCCAGCCAGCTCTGAGCATGTTCACCCAGACTTCAGCATGCTTGTGAGTAGTGAGAGAAAGTGGAGCTCCAATACTTTGATTATATAGAGCTAAATGTTGCAGTTCATTTCAGCATGCATAAAATAAACTGCACCCAATATCATGGATATCATTTCTGGAATAGGGCTCTCATATATATGTAGTATTGGTCATGCTGTATGAATTGTATTTATCACTGTGAGGATGAGAGAAAGAAATCATTCTTGCAGTGTATCAGGTCACATCTGGCTCAACTTAAACACTGGTTTAAAATAATAAACTTAAAAAAAACAACTATTCATGGTGTAGGGTCTCTCCTCTCTTCCTCTGCTCTCTGTTTCACCCTATTTTCTCTGTTTGTATGCCTCCCCAGACACTAGGAGGCGAGCAGGTGATTGACAGTTGAAGTGAACGTGATGTTAATCGAGCTGATAAACTCATTATGTTGCTGCAGGTGCAATAAAAGCTTCCCAACACAAAATTCAACAGTGCGAGAGCAATAGAGAAGAAACAGAGGTCAACAGTGTTTTCCCGCCATTCTCACCTAGCTTGGCCACTGTTTGCTCTAGTGTTGCAATTATGTAACAAACTACTGCAAGCAGAATTTTTTGACACAGCAAGCGTGATATACCTCCACATTGTTGACCCTTTGTTGTTTGCTCTCTTCTTGCTATATTAGCTCTGATTCCAGCAAAATGAACTGGTCTGCCGGTGCACCGCTGGCAGCTGATAGGGTAAACATAGAGTAAGAGAGTAGTGAATTTGCTAGATCCGCCTGATCCAGCTATTGGACATCCAATAGTGAATTGAATTGGTGCATCCCTAATAATTTTTAAAAATCATTCATTCACAGTTTATTCAGCCACATCATCTGTTTCTTCTGTGTTTCTCCACAATCCGTGAGTCGATTTTAAGTTTCAGTGATTACTTGGTCCAGCAATGTCTGCCTGTTTACGGCTTGTCTCTTTATAAGCCACAGTGGAGTTGTAATTCTATAAAGCGGGGCCTGCAAGTTTCTCTTGCTTGAAATTGAGGTATAAATAAAATTCTATCCTTTAAACACTCTTTCAAACCAGGCACTGGACAGCTTCCAGTAGCTGTCATGTTCCTAGTGCAGCTGCAATAGACTGTGAAAGTGGAATAAAATTTTCATCAATCATAGTAGATGGCCAATTTTGGTGTCAGCGCATTGGAAATTAAGAAAATGGGCTTACAGACATACTATTAAACCACTATTGGGCTTTTTCTCTTTTGAGTTCAAGATGGATTCAACAAAGGTATTTTAAGCTGGGATGCTTTGCGCCACCTTGAAATTCCTTTTCCGCTTATCTTCATGCTTTCTTGCTTCTGTGAGTGCTGTTATTAGTACCTTATAGCTAAGAGGTAGCACCAAGTTTTGTGAAGCAAGTCAGAGGCTTACAATCAGTTACAGATGCAGCATAAAAATTCATGTTCATTTTTTTTTATCTCATAATAAGCTTTTAAAGCACTGTAACATGCACACTAATGATATACACTAGCATATGAATGAGAGTGATTATCAGTGAGAGTTTTAATTTAAAGTATATACCTTAAGGAAACGCTGCGCTTTTTATTTCAAGCATAACCCCACGTTATTGAATTAATGATGCATGGAGAAGTTATTGAAACGATTTCTGTCCTGTAGAGTAATTTGATCCTGACTGCTCCAGAGGCACACGGCGACATGCTTAAGCAGATGTCATGACAGAAAACACTGGCACTAGAGGGAACAAGCAGGGCTGGTGGTTTAATTTTAACCTTCTGTATCCTAATCAGTGTTGCAAAGACAAAAGTTAGAGCTCGGTTTGCTAGTACTATTCAGCGCTTTAGAAAGTATCACTCTTCTCAGTAGCCTTTAGCACCTCTGCTCGGAAATCAATCATTAGAACGTGCTCGTGACCGCTAACATGAGTAAAGAATCATGACCAGCTTCATATTCTGAACAGTGACTTTTGATCAAAGTAAACTCAATGCAATTTCTACAGTGCTCTTCATTTGGCTGCAGGTATGCATTAGCTTCAATTATGCATTGTGCAACATATGAAACTTTACACCATATGATGCTAATAGTAAGCTTTAGCATGAAGTTCAAAGAGGCTAAAGTCTGCTTGATGAGAGCGAGTTATGACAACAGAAACTGTGGTTTAATAGGGTATCCTATTTAAAACGTGATCTTCTTTTGCCATGCCTTTTATGGTTAACACTGCACACTTATAAAAAGTGTGTCTGTGACAATTGGACATCTATGGGCTACAATACAGCACCAGCTCTGAATACATTTTAAGATTTTACGGGTTTTTGGCGGCTATCAACATCAAAAGCGTACCGTGAATTAAGTATTTCAGAGGTAATATAAAAGTGTGCTTCACTGTGTGCCTCCTACAGAGACCAATTACCTCTGTAAAGATTATTTGCGGCATAGGGCATAATTCATTCAAATTCATTTATAGTACATTAGCATAAAATAAACACCTCGTAGTATAAAATGTTCTTTATTTTAATAGAATTTCCATCTGTCCATTCGTTCAATCAAGTATTTTAAGAGTTAATGAACACATTATCTTCAGAGCAGACCTCAACTGTGAAATTAATTAGACAACATAAAACCCTTATGAGGCATAAAACTCCATTTTGCACCTAAATATTGAGTATTGCTTAGCTAAAGCTGGAAAATGGGTACTTAAGGCAACAAATTAATAGTGCCACCACTTTTCATATGTATGGTGACAGTAAACTCTCAGTACTGGCATCAAGTGCTCGTGACTATCGAGCTGCCAACTAGGTAAACAAACTTTGTCACGTGGGATGATAAATTGTTACTATAATAATGTCTATACCGTGTTTTCTGGTTATTTAATCTGCTCTTTAGATTTAAATATGTTCAAAACCCAACCATCAAAAGCATTCATATTGTGCCATAGCGTTAATGTACAAGGAAGAATAAAATACAGGAAAAAATATGTATACCGCAACAAGTCAATACATTTAATGACAAACTTCATTTTGTTGGCTGAAAGGAGCACATACTGTGGCATATTTTTCTTATTCAGTGTGTTAACATGCACACTTATTATTCTGACCATCACCTGGTAAAGGAAACACAAAAGGTACTGAAACTTTTTGACACAGTAAAATTGAGGCAGTTACAAAAAAAAAAAAAATCACTTGTCTGTGACAATTAATGGAGATGCAATCTACCGTTTGAAGTATTTAGACATTTCTCCTAAAGGAAAACAGTAGTACAGAGAAAACTTCAAAACACAATTTAATGATTTTTGGAAAACAGTTAAAAAGCCACTGCTCACTGACACACAGCAGGTGGTGAGGAACACATACTCCTCTGTCTCTAACCTGCCAACTGATCCTTAATGATGTTTAAATTTCATAGAAACAAGATCCCAAAATGTGCTTTCTGGTAGCCTTACAACTTCTTTCCTAATATGACCTTCTCATCATTTATTGTTTAATAGCAACTGTGTGTAAAAATGACTTTTTCTTTATCTGTCAAATTACGACAGCCTTAACCATTCTCACTTCCTTTTTTTCTGGGTATCTAAAATAAAAAATATCCATATCTTAGTTGTCAGCTGCTTGTCATTGGACAAAAGGAAGCAGCTTTAAACTTGGCCCTGTGTGAGACAGACCCTGGGATCTAATAGTGGGTTAGTGTGCTTTGTATACCCATCAAAGCAGAAATCGTCAAACAGGAATACGATCCTAACAAGTCCTTTTGCTGCTGATAGAAAGATTATACCTGCAGGTTAATCTCCAAATCTTTCCAGATAGTAATCTCTCCATCATGTAAACTGTAATCCGTGTGCTTTGTTTAAAATATTGCCTCAATTTTGTTAGACGCACAAAATTAGCGAGTGCATGTTAACATACTGATTGAGTATTGCCAATACAAATTTACAGAAATTAAAATATTCCAAATTCAACACTTGTCTTTTGAAAGATCAGTCCCTGAAGTAAAAAAGAAGAAGAAAAAAAGTTTACTGTATAGTGTCAAGATGCGTTTCTGCTGTGCAATTTCTATCGCTCATAAACAGAGTACATATTTGAAGCAAGTATAGTATGCATCCCGACTGCAGTTTGTAAGCTTACATGATGTCCTTTTGAGGTTCACATGATTTTCATGTTGAACTGTACCGGTGGCTCAGTTGGGCTGGCCTCCTCCGTTTCCTCTTTACGTGGCACATATTCAACCTCTATACTTGACTTAGTATTGTCTTTCCCTCTACTCCAGAGAAATAATATTACAAGACAGAAGAGGACCACTCCAAGGAAAGAGATAAATCCCATAGTGGTTGCAATGATAAGTGTTTTCACATCAAATGGAAATGGAACTGTGGCCCGGGTCACATTAGCACCCTCATCGTTAGGCTGGTTGGAAATGAAGGCAAATGTCTTGTTTGGCTGATGGGGCCAATTCGGGGAGTAGCTATGCACAAAGAGGTGAGCAGCTTTGGTGTCATTGCCTGCTGCATTGCTTGCAATGCACGTGTAGGTGCCATTGTCCTGGATTTGGGCATAACGCACCTCCAAGGTACCCTGACTGGACACGGAAAGTCTTGACCTCACAGTTTTGGTGGTGATGTATTCCTTTTTAGGGGATAGCCACATTATCACAGGAACTGGATCACCCTCAGCTTGGCAGGCGAAAAAAACTGTAGTTCCTTCATCTACATGACTTTCTTGAACCTTGTAATCCACGATCTTTGATTTTTGGCAGATGAAATAGTCAGGAGGGAGTATGTCTGGAAAATCCTTGAACTCTTTTCCCCGCACGACCTCTGGTGAAGCACACATGGGCTGTTGCCTGTTGAAGTTGAGCCTCCATCGCCGGCGGAAGACCCAGAGCAAGCGACAGTCGCAGGCCAGTGGGTTGTCATACAAGGCCAGTGTCTCCAGGTTTCCCACTGAGTGAAAGACAGACTCCTCCAGGGTGGTCAAGGCATTGCTGGAGACATTGAGTACACGGAGGTGGTTGAGTCCTTTGAAGGAGTAGGGCTCAATGGCAACTAATTTCCCACCAGCCAAATGAAAAGCCTGGAGCTTCTGCAGATTGAACAGCTGGTTCCCTTCCACAGTATGAATGGGATTGAAAGACAGATTCAAAAAACGAAGATACCTTAGGTGACTGATAGCTTGGTAGGGGATGACAGTGAGATTACAATTTGTGACAGATAAAGATGTGAGGTTGAGTCCAAACAAGCATTTTGGGGTCAAGGTATCCAGGGACGGCATATGAGATATCTCCAGCACTCTTAGTCGATACAGCCTCTTAAAGGAATAATCCCTTATGACAGTGACGTTGAGATAGCGTAATCGAAGTGACAACAGGTTGTGCAAATGGCTAAGGGCGTCGGTGGGCACTGAGGCCAGATTGTAGCCCTCAATGTTGAGGCTTTCAAGGTTGCTGAGTCCGTGAAATGATCGGGGTGAGATAAAAACTAGGTCATTGTCACCCACCTCCAAAGCCCTCAGGTTGTACAGCTCCTGAAACATATAGTCGAGCAGGATGACAATTTTGTTCTCACTAATATCCAGCTGGGTGAGGTTGTTCAGGCCTGTGAACACCCCAAGCTGAATAAGCTTTAGCTCGTTGTTGCGCAAACCTAGTGTTCGAAGGTTCATAAGGTTGCTAAAAACCCCCGGCTCAATGGAAGAAATAGCGTTTTCGTTAAGTTGCAGTTCCTCCAGCTGAGGGTAATTAATGAACTCCTCAGGCCCCAGGGTCTTGAGACGGTTCTTACTGAGGTCTAACAGCCTCGTTTCAGTGGGGATGCCCTCGGGAAGACTTGCCAGTCTCCGTCGATGGCACACGACTGAACGCTCCTGAGCGTTGCAGTCACATCGGGAGGGGCAACCAGTGGTGGAACCAGAAAGGACGGTGCCCAGCATCAGGAACAGGATGGGCTGCCAGCACGCCACCAAGTAGCTGTGCCCTCCTGCCTCTCCAAACACCATCCTACTGCTTACCTGTTGAGACATAGAAAAATGGATTTTAGATGTGTGTATTCAATGATAAAATTTTTATGTGACAGCAGATGTGGCTGCAGATCTTTTATCAAATGAATAAAGTATATTTTCATGTACATCTTTAATTTGCCTTGAAATTAATTGCCTAATTTAAATTTTTAATAAAACAAATATAATGACATTGTAATTTTCTTTCCTGTACAGAAAAAGAAATGTTGAAATCTCATACTTAACATATGGGGCATATTTTGTCTCTTTCTTACAAAGTCAGTGGAAATCACAGTTACAACTGTGTGATTCTTATCCACACAGCTTCACAATAAGCCATAAGCTGCCTTCCCCCCTTTTCCTTCCGTATAATTTCATTATAGTGACTTTCCTAACAAGTAATGGAATTATCCAATCAATAAAAGGGCTTGGTCACACAGTGCAACAATCCTGCTGTGCTTCTGTCTTCACAGTGTGCCGAAGACAATTACTGCAAATATCAGCAACACGTCGTCTCTGCACGTAGAAACATTTTTTAATTAGACAAAAAAAACCTGTGGTACATCTTTAAATCGCTCCCCCAAACATCCCGGGCTGTTGCTAAGCTGTTGACCTTGAAGTGATATAAAAGAGAGATTGCTGCCAAGTGGTGATAGATAGAGAGAGGAGGATTGTCAGAGGACTTTAAACCCTTATTTGATTTTGACTCAGGCACACTTTAACTTGGTAAAACTTTCAATCCCTGTTTCTCACATCAATCACGCAATTTAAGTCACAGCTCAATCTGTGGGATACCATCTTCAAAGGGCCTCACACACACACGGATTTTGTCATTTCATTTCATTGACATAGGTGGCCTCGCCACAGTTTTGGTTGATAACTTGAACATAGTTCAAATGTTTAACATTTGAACTAAGAAAAAAAACAATCTGAATGTCTAACATTGTACTATATATATATATATATATATATATAAATAAAACATAAGTATACTCTATGTGATATACGGTGTTCGAGGTAGGAAATTAAATTTCATATGATCGAAGTGATGAAGAGAAATGTCTTTGTATTTTTTTAAAGGAGGATATTTCATTATGAGAGGTTAATAGTCTGCATCTAAAAATTCATCATATTGTCATAATGTGTGAAAGATAAATAGGCATTCTTTTTCTTTAAACCATTTACCACAAAAGAAATGTTTTTAGAAAGTACTTCAGATTTTCTAAGCAGAGATTTTTGGAACTTGTTTGACTATTTACTAACAGCTTATAAAAAAATATTAACTTGATAGTAAAGATTAGTTGTGTTTTTGTTTGTTTGCTTGCTTTTTTGGTGCAGCCATTCAAGTTACACCGCTTATTTAATTAAAGTGATGGAGCTGAGGCAGCTTGGATTGTGGTCTGAGTAGTTCCAATGGGACAATGATTGCAGCCTCCATTTTCACTTCCTCCAGAACTGTTCATTCTGCTGGCTGCATATGTCAGACACTATGGGCTCTAGTGTGTATGGGGATTTGGAAAAAAAAAAACTTGCTGTGAGAATTAGGGGTCATCCAATTATCAGATCTGATTTTCAGGATTTTTTTTTCACCATTTGTTTTGTTGTTTAAACAAAACTATTCATAATGAAATAAATAACAAAAGTGGCTCTCGTGCAGTTACCACTCTGTGGTCCATTTGATTGGTTACAAGTCTCAAACAATAGCCTTTCAACACTGAAGACAATGGTGCCAAACAAGGGTAAAGACTGCATCTACAGACTAGATAGAGTGAGGATAAGATTGACAAAGGTAAGCTATCAAGTGTGGTAATGCAGCTATCAAGGATTGCAATGTTTTTATTCCAGATTCCAGACTGCTGTTGTGTCACAGGACCCTGACATGACATTATGCCTATGGTGTCCAATGGTGTCTGTGCTTTTACGCATTAGTTGTGGCAGTACAGAATAGCGAGAGGTAAGAGTGCTTTGAAAGATACACATATAGAGGCAGGAGGCACCATGATGAACACACATTTTTGTTTGTTTGTCAATATCTAGTTTCAGTTTTGCTCTCTTTTTGTGTTTTGTTTCATTTATTCTTGTTCATTCACTGTTTGGTTAAGTTTAGGCACGTGAAATGGTTAATGCTACAGTAGGTGCTAGGTTATCTCCAGCACAGAGATCCTATCAACAAAAACCGAACAAGAAGCACAAAGCATTGTCACAGTTCAGGAAATCAGTTTTTTTGTGAGCTACACAGACAGATGAGGGGATATCTTGTTCTAGTTGCTAGGTTTGCAGGACAAAGGTTGAAACAGTTACAACAAATACTTTAAAATTTGGTCTTTAGTGAGCAATACATACATCAGAACAGTGAAAGATCAACATAACCACCTCCATAACATGGTCCATTATGTAAATTTTGTCAGCTTTAGCCATTCAGGATTATTTTCAGCTGTAGTCAGTGATATATGGATGGCACTAAATATTTGAAGAAAACATACAAAAGTACATAAACAGAGCCACTTCTACAGATTATGACAGCATGCACGTATCCAGCTGTAGTAATCATTATTAATCTGGTTCTGACTGGCAGCTTTTTTCTGCTGTAATGTTAAAATTAATTAATCTCGGCTTTCTGTTATTCAACATATACACAAGACTGCAAATAAATATTGGAGCTAACATCAGTTCTTGGCCTTAATTACTAACAAATGGTATTGGAAACAGCCCTAAATGATAAATAAATAAATGAAGCGAAATGAAAATAGGTCAGTCTCTAGACAGAAAACTAATTATATGCATTTACAAATGGATTTCATGTAGCCTCTTTCAATAAGTTGGTAAAATATGTTGTAATATGGTGAAGCTGCAGTGCACTGCATTTAAGCCCCAAAATCTCATTTATAGTGTAAGCACATGTGTAACTTAGATCCACTGTTGCAAATTCTGAACATTGGAGCGTAGTGAAATATTACCAAGACATTAGGTGACGCGATTATCTGTTTGGCCACGGATGTGATTTAATCTTGTCAAGAATATGAATGGAGGATGAGGTTTGCAGATGTCGCTGCTGATCGAAAACAAGCGAGCTTGAATGCAGCGGCGATTTTTTTTCTTACTTTTTAACCGGAGTATCATGCATAATTTATGACTCAGAGTGTAGTAAGGGCAGGGGTACTATCTGTGTAATCTGGCCTTACAGTCTATATCTGCTCACTGTATCACCACCTTGTTTTGACCTTGAGCGGGAACGTTGGAAACAAAAGCTGGAAAATAAACTCTCATCTGCAATCTTTGTTCACGGTTTATAGTTTTCACATGTGAAAGTGAGCCTTAAAAAAGCTGTCTCCTTTGAGAGAATTTTATCCCTTGATCTACTACTTCGCATAGTCTTTGTCATGACCCTGATTATTTCTATTCCTTTTCTGAAAGTATTGTGTAGGAGGAGAATATGAGTGGACAAGCCTTTTCTCTTCTGCCCTTTTATGACTGCTTGCATTTTTCTCTGCGGACCTCTCACCCTGTCATGCTCTTCTTTCAAAAGCATGTCTGGACTCACCATTAGTCTCTCGTTGCCTGGAATCTCTGCATCTCCTCTCTTGTGGAGCTGTGTTGTTTCATACAGGGAAAACTGAGAGAAAGGTGTGCACTGCTAATGGCTCACTGAATGTCTCCAAGTAGCATGCAGACAAATGACCTATATGCATCAGTGCATACATGCCCTTTAGCTGTCCTTAGTTATTGTTAAGTACCTGTTGTGTAGCATAATGTTAGGAGGTCTATTGGGATATTTACATTTACAGGGTGTTTA
>VOQJ01021590.1:14298-25939 GCA_015052665.1 Apistogramma diplotaenia | reverse complement strand
GAAGGATGGTGAGAACAGTCATAGTGAACCCACAGAGAAGCTCCAAAGACCTACAACATCATCCTGCTGCAGATGGTGTCACTGTGCATCGTTCAGCTATTCAGTGCACTTTGCACAAAGACAGGCTGTATGAGAGAGTAATGCAGAAGATGCCTTTTCTGCACACACGCCACAAGTTGTGAGGTCTGTTAAAGCACATTTGGACAAGCTGCTTCATTTTGGAATAAGGTGCTGTGGACTGATGAAACGGAAACTGGACTTAACAAGGGGCAGGATACATGGAGGAAAAAGAACACAGCATTCCAAGACAAACACTTGCTGCCCACAGTGGTGGCTCCATCATGCTGTGGGGCTGTGTGGCCTGTGCAGGTACTGGGAATCTTGTTAAATTGAGGGTTGCATGAATTTCAGTCAATATCAGCAGATTCTTGAGAACAATGTTCAAGAATCAGTGACAAAGTTGAAGTTTGGCCGGAACTGGATACTTCAACAAGACAACAACCCTAAAAGGTGCTCAGAATCTACTGAGGCTCATACAGAGGAACAAGTCCAACGTTCTGGAGCGGCCATCTCAGTCCCCACACCTGAATATTATTGGAAATCTGTGGTGTGATTTAAAGCAGGCTGTCCATGCTTGGAAACTATCAAACCTGACTGAACTGGAGATGTTTTGTAAAGAAGGATGGTCCAAAATACCTTCAACCAGGATCCAGACTCTGATTGGAAGGTACAGGAAGAGTTTAGAGGCTGTTATTTCTGCAAAAGGAGGCTCTACTAAATACTGATGTCATTTTTCTGTTGGGGTGCCCAAACTTATGCACCTGCCTAACTTTGTTTAAAAAATCTTTGCACACTTTCTGCAAATCCTCATTTCACTTCTCAAATATCACTGTGTTTGTCTGCTATATGATATATTTAACTGATATTGCTGATCCGAACAACCAATGATTTATGAAGGAAAATCATGAAAAATTATCGAGGGAACCCAAACTGTACATATGAATCAAGCAAGATACAGTGTACTGTTTACTCAGACGTTTTCAAGCTGCTGGTAGGAATATTTTACTTTCAAGGTGCACCATGCTGATTACTTCCAGTCTTTGTGTAAGCTCATGCTGGCTGTCTGTCTTTACTTTAAATATGAGAAGCACCAATCCTTTTTCAAGAGCGTGAGTAGGAACCTCATACTGTGTGCTCTGACCTTGCTTGCATGCAGTATACTGAGATCTGCACACTATCTTGATGCAGTAACTCATCTGCTCAGGTGTAATGAACACTAGTAGGGCTTTTTCGTACTAAAAGTCTCGATTTAATAATATTGCAGCAGAGCAGTAAATGTGGATCTCAACATTATGAAACTGATGTATTTTTTCAATAGTATGGATCTTCAGATATATTTAAAGTGAAGCACTGTATGATCTTTCTGACACTCATTCTGCCACTAGGTCAGTGAGACAA
Organism: Apistogramma diplotaenia; assembly: GCA_015052665.1. Taxonomy (NCBI): domain Eukaryota; kingdom Metazoa; phylum Chordata; class Actinopteri; order Cichliformes; family Cichlidae; genus Apistogramma; species Apistogramma diplotaenia. The sequence continues at coordinate 24,481 of VOQJ01021590.1, read as the reverse complement.
ATAGTGAATCTTAATCCTGTCATGTTGTGGTTACCCACTGATGCTGTTTTATAATACCACATTTCACATTAGCAGTGTTCTCTCATACTGCTGTTTAAGGACAGTATCTTGCAGAAGCTCTGGACTTAACTACAAGAGCATGAAGTTATCTGTACAATATCAACTGCTCTATTATCACTCAGCAGACCAACATAACCTCTTTTATTGCCGGTGGTCTGTGGTGTTGAGATATTTCACTCTGCGATTGTAAATCATGACATACAGTATGCCTGTTTTTATAGGATTAACTGTGGAAACATAGGTAAAGGAAAAAAAGTATATAAGGTGTTTGAAGTGATAGGTCACGGTCCCGTCAGCTCATACGTCTACCTTTCACTGAGAAATGCTTCTTTTTTTTTTTGCTCTCGAGTAGCTTTCAGGAGGAGATCAAGCATAAAAGAAAATGTGAACATATATGCCTGAAAATCAAATCTGGTTCTACTTATGGAAAGTTCCCACCCACTTCTTCTCGTGTTTCCATAGTGGTGAACGGTGCACTCACACTCACACACATAGTTTGGTGTGCACGCACTCAGAGTGCTGGTCCACCACTGTAGTCCTTTGATTCTCTGTCTTGGAATGAGGTGGTGATGTCATTGTTCCTCTGGGCTTTCAGAGTTACTGGGATGAGGTCACTCAGGGGCAACACAACCTTGGAGTCATCGGTCTTTTCTGCCCCCCCACCCCTTCACATCCAAGAAGGGGGGGCGGGTAGAGTCTTAAACGCTACCTTTCTTCTCCATGCGTTTTTTTTTTTTTACACCGAGGTCTACCCTCTCTCGTCTCGCTCTCACCTGGATTGGATTGAAAAGTTGTAGTGTCCCATGCTAGGTTTTAACTTGATCCCTTCGTGTTGTTTTGTGCTCAGAGGTAAAAGGAGGGCTGCTTCTCAGGACAATCAAAATCTGGTTTTGTTGCTGTGAACTATCAGAATGTACCCATGTGCAAAATCAATCAAATTTCCACATGTTGCATAAAATAAAACCAGAGGCAGAATAAGTTGTTTTGCAGGGGCTTCCTCATTTAGCTTCCATGATTTTTAGTTGTGATCATAACAGGTGTTTGTCAGTCCACCTCATGGCCAGGAAAGAAAGCCAGGGTAAAGCAGTATCACAATTTTGATGGTTTCTCGGTATGCAGAAAAAAGAAATTTCAGTGAAGCAGCTGAAATTCTCCATAAATGGAATTAATGCAAACATCTGGTAGAGTTCTGCATGCATGCATCAAAGTGGGACTCATCTGGTATTTTCATTTAGTTTATGGGTAAAGTATGGTGCAGACTTTATCTGTGACTTTAGCACATAATCCAGTGGAGGAATCTTCTCTAATCCCAGCATAAACACACAAACACAGCTTATCAAACAGAAACAATCCTCATTATAGACACAAGCCCGCATAGTCAAATACGCAATGTTAAGTTTAAAAAAATTGCGTAATCCAATCCATGCCTATTTTTCAAGTCGTCCACGCAAACATTTGCCTGAATGTGAATGCCGGTGTCGTACACATGCATGCTTACACATATGTCTGTCCGTTTTGGGGTTTTTTGCGTTTTGTGTTCACGGTGATATGCGTACCTCGTGCTGTTAATCAGAATGAGGCAGAGGTGAACATGACTTTGGGACACGGAGAACAGCGAGTGAGCTCGTAGCAGTCGTTATCCTTTGCTCCATCCTTGGAACTCCTGCGTTCCCTAGAAGCACCTGGTCCCGCCTCCACCCTTTCCCTCTCCCTTACTGCCCCGGCACAGGTCCTTGCAGTAAGGCAGGGCAGCCTAAGGGTTCAAGGGTCCCAGCTGTGTAAATGTTTTCAGTTGCTGTGTGACTGGAGCTGGGTCCTTCTTTTTGATCAGATGCCAAGACAAGCCCAGCCTTGGTTGTTCTTGGCAGCTGCTGGGGACGAAAGAATGTCAGCATGACTTTAAAAATATGACGGTTTGTAATTTGGACCACAGACTGAAAACTGAGCTGCTGGTACAGTTTGTGATCGTCTAATTATGCCACCCCCTCCCTCCCTTTCTTTGATTCCCCCCACAAAATCCTAACCCCCTCCTTTTATTCTTATCCAGGAATGAAGCCGTAAAGCTGCTTTGTCCCCTGTGAATTATTTTCGGGGTAGGCGTAATGGCTTTGTGCCCTGCTGCATTACTTCTCCGATGTTTCCTCTCATCCCTCCTTCATGGTTGTGTAGTTCTGTGCTTAGTTCAAATGCTAACCTGAGGTACAAGCAACTGATGAGTTTCAAGGGGCTCAGTAGCTGCAACATTTGGCGGGGGGGGCTAATGTAGCTGTACTAGTATTGTAGGTGAGCATCTGTTTAGTTGAACATATTGCCCGGGGTAGGTTGAAAGTTCAGCAGCTGGACAGTGGTTTAATTCTTGCATCATGCCAATAAATACCTGCAATAAAAAGCAACTACTACAAACAAAGAACAAAGTCTACATGGAGGCAGTTCAGAGCACATTATGGGGCGATCTGTGCTCATATGCACATGGATGCATTTATCTGTCCTTCTGTGAATGTGCCAAGTTGTCTGTGCCAGCATCAGAGGGGGGCATTTCTCCCACACAAGTTGATATGAAGTACTCTGCAAATCCCTAAGCTCAAAGCTCAAGCATAGATGTGTCAAATATTTAACAAATGAATGAGTTTTTAATCTGGGGCTCAGGGGAATGGAGCGTCATGATAAGGTTCTTTTTTTGTTTTCCCTTCATTAGCATAATTTCTCTGGAGTACATGTGCAGATTTCGTCGGCTTTGTTTGGGATCCCTACTGAGATCTGAAATGGAAGCACAGAATCATAAGAAAAAAACCTCCGAGATGTTACAGAACTGCAAGTGCAACAGTAAAGGCAAGCGGTGCCAGCAACACAGCTCCTATTGTGTCTCTGACTGTTCATCCATTTGCCCTTAATTGGGTTAATTGAAAACTTAAATGCAAGATTTGTTTTTTCCCCCCTGTTCCCTAATTAAACCGTTGTTTTGCCCCTTATCCAATAACACTGTGCATGGACACGGTGCCAATCAGCTAAGAAGTGCAACTTAAGCCATTAAGGACTGGATGGAGGATTACAAATGTTGGACCACCTCTAATCGGAGGGCTATTGAAAATCCACCTAAGCAGGAAAGAAATGATTCATTAGGCTTACAGTCACTTACACGTTTCCTGCAGACATTTCTTCTAAAGAAAAAAAAAAACAATCGCTGATAGACTTGAAGATTAAATATATGGAATATATGGTAAATTATAGCTTACTGCTATAATGCAAGATAAAATGCTGAAATGTTTACTTGTTGGAGTTCTAAAGAGCTAAAAGCAAAACTATTCTTGACAGAGAATAAAGAGTAGCAGCAAGATCTGGTTGAACCATTGCACTGGACCCTGCAGGGCCAAGATGACTTATAGTATCCACTTTGTCTCAAGATGACCTTTTTTCCTGCTTTTTATCACAAACTCTAACAGCAACTTCAGTCAATAATACCGGCTTTGTCTCAAAACAATTCTATTTAAAACCCTCATGTCAAATGCTTCTAATAGTTCTGAGGTTAAAAGAAGAAAGAGTGTGGGAGTGGGTGGAAGAGCGGGAGAGAGGCTAAGAGGGTGGCAGAGTGAGTGCCCACAGATACAGTAAACAAATTAAGTCAGACTTTATTTTGAGGGGCCGGGTGCACTGAGCATGAACTGGCGTCTGGTCTCAGTGTCAGCTAGAGGACCTTTATGCAAGTACACAGTCCATCTCATGCCTTAATGAGGCAGTGGAAACACATCCAGGCCAGCACATCAACAGAAAAAAACAGCACCCAGAAAATACCAAGTTAATAAGGCAATACAAGCAAATGAATGATTTTTTAGAATCATGTTTAAAACAAGTAGTCCTCCCTGAGCATGCAGAGAGGGAAGGGGTGAGAAAAGATCTGCATGTGTAAGTGTGTAAGCGTGGGTGTATGTGTGTGTATGTGTGTGTGTGTGTGTGTGTGTGTGTGTGTGTGTAAGCGTGTGTGTGTGTAAATGAATTCTTCTATAAACCTGGCAGAGCGGAGGCTGCCACAGACATCAGCTCTGCATTTGCATATTCATGGCTCAATTTGCACTTGGCTATGCAAATGTATGCAAACATCGTTTCAGAACATTTCAAAAATAGAAACCAGCATTCCAAACGACGTTGCTCCTCTTAATATGCAGCCACACACACATGCACGCGCGCACACATACACACACGGAAAAATTAGTAGGAAAATCAAACAGGCCAAGTAATGGTTGACTATCTGATTTAAAACTGAGAGCAGTTTTTAGGAAGCGGGTTAAAATAGGATAAGGACACCGTTAGTGTTGGTGCAGTGTAACGCAGATATGTAATGATTGTATGCTAGTTTTACATTTCAAAATACTCTGCTCACTATTTCTATGTGTTAATGTTAAGTTGCTCTTTTGGGATCTCTTAGGCTTTTTTTTGTGCAGTAATTTAGAGTGCGGTGAGTTTTGAAAAAGATGATGGTAAACTCCACCACTGAGACTACATCAAATACATCAAAGTAATAATAATATAATGTATAATCTGATTCAAATTACTCTCGGGGTGAAAAGAACACTGAATGTTTCATTATGAATCAGCTTCCCGTTATGTGTTACCAAATCTTGGCAGCCATGCCAGTTGAACTCTTCCAAAACTCAACTGGCCCCCGTCTTCCTCTCTAAAACATGGCATTGTCTTCATTGTGGCTCGCCTTCACAACGAGGAAAGTTTTTCTAGTCTGAAGATGAATGAAAGGGGAAGAGTTCAGCGAAATCCACTTTTGGTTAAATCCTATTCATCTCCTGGGCACAAGGCAGGGTAAGCTGTTCCCCTGGCATGGGGTCTGTCTGAGGGGCCGTGTGGACCCCTCCAGAGCTTTATCTCTCCTCCCTGTACTCCTCAGGATAAACGGCTCCACATGGAGTCCTAATCCCCCTTTCCTTTCCTTTCCTTTCCTTTCCTTTCCTTTCCTTTCCTTTCCTTTCCTTTCCTTTCCCTCTTTCCCAACTATTTTCTTCTTTTCCTTTCTCCCTGGCTCACAAATGGCAGTTAGTGGCCTGTAGGGACTATGCTCTCTCCTCTACACGAGACAAACAGTTCACCCAAGAGAGGCTTGTTAAACCCTCGGCACAGTTTGAGCCTGTTTCTGCTGTTTTGCAAAATGTGTTAATTTTATGACACTGAAGCCAGCAGTAAAAGCAAAACCTCAGCTAATTAGCCAGTGGTGTGAGGTGAGTGGCAAAAAGTGGGCAAGCCACCGCTTGAGGTGCCTTAATCATTGTTTACGAGTGAGCTCAGCAGGGCTTTGACTCTTGCTTTCTTCTTTCCACCTTTTTATTTTGAGCTCCCAATTTAGCCGTGGTGCATACCTGCAATTCTCACTTAGCAGCGTGATGTGATGTTCTTCCTGTGGAACAGCACATCAGCGTATTTAGATGCAGTCCTACAAGCTGAGATTCATTTTCAAGAGAAATGTGCAGATTTATGTAAAAAAAAAAAAAATCCATTGTAAATGACCATTGCAAAAGCAATTGTTCCTTTTTGTTTGTATTTCACTACAAGGGCATCAAATGCAGCAGAAAATAGGCTTTAACTAACCAATGCAATATCACAAAGCTCTGTATTTTTTTTTCTACGTGACGTTTATTTAAAGAGCGCCCCTTAATGGTGCTGCTTCTCATAAGTGGCTACAAGCCTCATTTGGCTTTGTTGGGCTGGTACAATGAGGGAGTGGGGGTTACTATTGAGAAGTAGGTGCATTACCATTCATGGAGAAAGAGAAAAGGAGGTTGTGGAGCAGAAAGTGGCTGCTGCCTCTTTAAGATGGGTTTAAGTGATCAAAATTTCATGCAAGGCTGCAATTGGTGGTATAATGTTGCTCTTTAAGAGGGTTGCCTAATGATTGCCATGTGTGGACAGTGGGTTTTGGAAGGGGATTTTGTGGAGGTAGGGGCTGGGGGCCTGAGACTAGGCCAGACTGTGAAGTAGACTGGTGAGGTCTGGGGGCTGGGGGAGCTTGGAAAGCTGAGTGGAGAGGAGCGAGAAGTCTCACAGAGGGGCTCAGAAAAGGCCAGCCACATGAGATTACAGCATACCTAAGAAATGTGCTCGTCGGGAAAGTTTGTGTATTTTGGGAAGTTCTCCAAATTTTCCATAGACAGCTTTTTATTTTTTGGGTTATCTCACCCCCACACCCCCCAACCTCCTTCCCTTCATAGTTTGGACTAATTGCGCAGTGTAGTGCCCGCTGAGTCAATATGAGAAGCTCTGCTCCCCTTCTTCTTTTTTTTTTCTTCCTTTCAAAACATTCACTGAAATGTGTATTTTTGAATGCAATGGATAACATGTCTGTATATTTTTCAAACCTATGAGTTCAGGGTTCCTTTGTAGGTTTAATTTAAAAAGGATGATATTTTGCAGCCTAGAGGACCAATGTTTTCAGTTTGTGGCTGAAAGGGGAAGCAAAGAGGTAGCAAGATAGGGAACACACTCCCCACCACTGCACCGGTGTTTAGAGGAAACTCAAACAATGGTTATTCTAATATTACAGAGTCATTGAACTCTTTCGTGTGTATAATATATATATATATATATATATATGTGTGTGTGTGTGTGTGTGTGTGTGTGTGTGAGTGTATTGTGCAGCCAGGGCGTGTACTGCATGTATGTACAACTCCAAATACTGTATACTGTATGAAACTTACACAGTGGGTTTTATGTATACACTTTCAGAAACCAGCTTAATAAATAACTGCAACTAAATTCAGTTTTACTTTATATGGTCATTTTCAAAACACCTGATGTGACAGATCTGGTTTCAGCAGTTCAGACAGCAGCTCTGCCGTCTCCACTTGCTGTTGAGCTCTCGCTCGATGCAGTCACAGATCAGCAGCCACTGTGGCTGTTGTGTTAAAGTCCAAAGGCCTGCCAACACTGACCTGCTTCCGCAGAGGTGGTCAGAGGGCTTACTGCACCTCTTTGACTCTTGCGCTAACTGCTCGGCTCGACAGAAGCTCGACACCCTCTTTTCCAGGATATACAGTTACACTCATGCAGGCAGAGGAGGGATATTAAAATCTTTAATGGGTTATATATAGTTATTTACTTTGTTGTTACTACAACATATCGTATTAGTCTGATCTTATATCGGATTACATGAGATATCTTTTTTTGTGTATTTTCACAAAACCAGCCCCTCTTTTGTATCATAAAATAAAAACTCACATATGGTCTTTAAAAAAAAAGGAAGAAAGATCCATTAGTCCCTGAAGAGTGTTGCAGAGTGAATATTACACTCCTGCTGTACTGACACATGTAAGTGCTGTCTCTGAAAGATTCTAGATATAACAAAAAAAAGTTTCCTGTGCACCAAATGAATAATTTTGTGTCGTAATAACAAAAAGTGATGTCATAATAACATGAAAAATATCTTGTTTTGTAATAAGAAGGCACATTTTTTTGGTTATGGTGGCAGAAACATGCTGTCTTAGTGGATAAAAAGAACATTAGCAGGATTTACATTTAACACGTGCAGCCCCAGTTGGCCCTCGGAAACTTGTGAGCGCTCACATCAGATGCTGATGAAGGATTTCACCAGCAGAAAGATATTTAATATAATGGAATTGAATTGTTGATGAGAGACAAAATCCTAATGCATGGATAACAAGTGATATAGACACACCACGCGTTGAGGTGGGGGGGGTGAAGGTATTTATCTGGCTCTGTTGCAGGCTGCCCTGCTCTCTGTCCCCTCTCTCACATAGATACTTATCAGCTTTTAAAGGCGGCGATTCACCCTTATCACCCATCAACAGCACCTTGCGACACACGCTGCCTCACCACTACAAATCCCATTACTTTTATCCTTAGCTAATACTGGGGTGCTGTTGCCTCCTGTCAGGGCCCACGGCACAAACAATTTGCTTTCTTCCTCCTTCCATTTCACAGACCTGCTCACGGTCAGAGCAATGGGGGTAAGGCTGGTAAGGGAGAGCTGCAGGCCCTGCAAGAATTGTCACACAAACTTTGAAATGGCTGCTAGAGTTAGAGTAGCTCGAGGGCCAAGAGTTTTATTTCAGAGACCGTGCCAGTGTTATATGACTCCCCTGTTAAGAGTCTTACCAAAGCAAGCCATAAACTGATAGTCAACTGATTATTCGCTGCAAGATTCTTTCCTTGTAAATCGAGCAATGCATTAAGTGTGTACTGAGACCTATTATTTGCTCTGCATTTTGATCTGAAGCTGTAGTAGATGCGCGCGCGCACACACACACACACACACACGCACACACACACACACACACACACACACACACACGCACACCCTCTACCACATCATCCCTGATGCGTCAGGTCTTGTTGTGTTCCCTCTCGGCTCGGCTCCGCCTGCCTGACCCTTCTGACCCGAGTGCATTCCTTTCTGAGGTGATTGGCAGCCCATGCAAATACTACACAACCATGACTGGCAGTAAGAGCCACTCCGTGCCCTTCCCACAATGCCCCTGGCCCCTCCCCGTCAATAGACGCTGAGCTGGCGTCATTGTCCCGATACAGTGACCTTTTACCTCGCCAAAGTTAGCGCTTCCTGGGAACCACCCCAGAACTTTTCTCCGATCTGTATTGGAATGTTTGACACGTAGACATGATCTCTATGTTTACCTCCCCTCTCTCCTCGCTATCACTGCGTTTTTCTTCTTCACTATCTCTGTGTGTATCCTTCTCCCCCTGGCAGTCCCAGCTGTGAACACAACATAGCGGGGGAATGTTTTTTTAAGCCCACTAAAAAATATTCTATTAGCATAAATTTGGTTCTGTTTCTCTGCCTTTCTGCGGTGTCACAGTCAGATCTCTTTGCTTTAAGGATTGAAAGGTAAACAGCTTTAGGTGTTGTTTGTGGGTTAGCTTTCCTTCTTGGCATGACAAGGCCTTAGGGCACCAAACGCATTACAGCTCTAACTGTGTCAAATCTCAGAGGGTTAGGAGGACCCCAGCCAACCTGTGTTCTCTAATGTCACACACCAGCATTAAGCCAAGTCAATAAAATGAACACCCGGTGATCAAAGAGGTGACAAGGATGCTCATGACAGTGGGATGAAATTCCAAGTTTCCCTATGACACAACACAACACAGGGATGCAAAGCCTTTGCATACATATTTCCCCCTGCAGCACTATATGTGAGTGCTGGTAGAAGGGCTTGGAGGTATTTGGATCATTAATAGATCCCTCTACTGAGCTGTTGTGCAGTACTGTACACTGCCTGGGAATATTCCCTAATGATTTCCACGGACCTTAAGCCCACTCCTTCTCTCCTCTCAGCCTAATCTGTTATTCCTTTTGTTCATTTGCCTTTTGTTCTTTCTCTTTATACCTTTTGCTTCTATCTCTCCTCTATTCTTTAATTACTGTTCCCACCCAGTGAGAGCCCTGTCTCTGTGGCCCTCCATGTCCCAGGAGAAGCCGGGAGACGCAACCATGTGGCTTTACTGACAATGACATGAATGGCCACGGTGGCAGGGCCACCTCTCTGAGGACTTGGACACGGAGGAAAGGAGGGGGCAGGGGAGGTGTAAGAGGAGGAGAAAAGATGGCGACAATGAAAAGGGGTGGGAAAGATGAGCGCAGGGAGCCCTGGTTCAACCTCCATTTCTCTTTCTCTATTCTCTGCGGTTTGGAAGGATTTCTCAGTTCCCTGGGTGGTTTTACACAGAGTGGTTGAATGAGGAGTGGGGAGGGGTGGCGGTCTAAATCACGAAGGACAAGAGGCAAACAAGCAGGAAAACTTCAACAAATCCTGAATTTCTATTTGCACCTTTTGCACCACTGATGTAATTGCTGTGCCCAGGAGGCCAATAAAAATTAATGGCAGGGAATTGTTTAGCCACCAGTTAAACTGCAGTGAAGATTTTGAATCAGAACTTTGGTTGGCGAAGAATTTCTTCTTCAAAAGCCCTCCTAATTTATTAATAGCATCCAGTAAATGGTTTACAGACAAAGATGACGTTAATCACGCTAGATTAGGAAGCGGTCGATGATGTAGATAATGTGTACTTAAGTTCTCCCAACCTGTTCTCCCAAAATCATGCAGAACATCCTACTCTCAGCTACCACAACACATACTGTATAGTACTAAAA
>VOQJ01021589.1:80022-91576 GCA_015052665.1 Apistogramma diplotaenia | reverse complement strand
CCTAAAAATAATGCTCTGAAGTCCCTGCGTTCTGCCCCCCCCCCCCCCCCTCGCCCAGCGTTATCTAAATCTGCTGCAAAAACCACAACATGCTGTTATTTTTATTGTGCATTAAAATATGATTATTCACTTGGATAAAACATCAGGGGGTGACGGATGAGTCAATGAGACGATAAAAGCAAGCGGATCAAGTAACAGTTATTCTGCATGAACAATATTGAGTGATTTAAGGCTCATTCGTCCAGTCTTAGCAGTAATTTGAGAATCTTCACATTTCAGCCCCAGGTGACAATTAAAATCTCTGAAAAGAGTCTCGGTAGGAGCACAATTGTGCACTGAATCAGCATCCAGAGCGTCCTTTATCTCCCACCATCTTTCATCAACTCCATTCAGACTCCTTGGTGATCTGCAGCTCGCCCCTTAGTCCCTTTTGATCAAATTTTTTAAAAAATGCCATTGCACATGGCCCTGCCCTCCCCCTTTGCTCTCTCAGCACCTGCACTGCAGTGTCCTCCAGCTCATCAATGAACCTGCCTTTTAACAATGTATACATCTGTTGCAAATGAGCTCGCCTTTGTTGGATGAAGCCCTTGAGGGAACCGCCAAAAAGTTTGGTGTCTCCCCGGCTCCAGTGAACCCCCCCCCCCCCCCACCCACCTCTCTCACATATAAGGCACACCTCTTACTTCAGGGGTATCATATCACCAGTCCCTCAGGGTACAGCTGTGTGCAGGCCTCGGGGGTTCTCGTGGTAACAGGTGTATCTGAATGTATACAACAGGTGGCATGAATGCCACAGAAGGAGACAAACACTTTTTTTGGGCTTTGACATTGTTTTCTGTTGGTTTCATTTGAATGAAATTATGGGGGTTTTTTTTGTCTATTTTTACATCAAATATTGCTGGAATTAATGAACAGCATTGTTTACATTTTCTACAAGAAGATGGTGTTATTGTTAAGCCTCTATGCAGGATATTGGAAATTCTACAAAGCATAGCAAAGGCGATAAATATTTATCTCACAGCCAACCAAGGGGTTGTTTGCCTTTATCCACCCCTCAATCTAACCCGGGTCTGATGAACAGTGGAAGCCGGTGGAGGGGAGGGGGAAGAGAGCGGAGACAAAACCGAGTCTGTCCTCTGACTGAGTGACTCCTCAATAGACGTGGTTTCTTTCTGCAGTCGACTGTGCAGCGCAGACAAGTGAGAAAGCAAAGAAGCGATCGAGAAGGGGAAAAGGGGAACTTGCTGAATAATTAGAGGCATGGGGTATGGTCCTGAATTGCCTGACACATTCATGCATGCACACTCATGCATGAGCGCACACACTCACTCATACTTTTCCTGCTCTATGCCATGGGTGCACCCGCGCACATATGTATGCGCTAAAACATGCATTCATACTTAGTCCCAACTCAAGGATTTGGGCCCTATCTGCACATGTATGCAGGCTAATCAGGGCCTCTTCACAGACAGAAAGCAAAGGGTCACTCGGGGTGAGGTGTTTGTGATGGAAATTTGGACGGCAGGCGTAGGAAAACAAAGCTAGAGACAAGACGTCCCAGAGACGACATACTTTACACATGAGATAACACATAGTGAGGGGTTAAGAAAAACCTCCCCTCCACGACTGAATATGAAACTATGAAACTCTCCAAGTTGCCTCAGTAATTTTTGCATTGCTTCCCTGTTTGTGTCAGGTAAATACAAACCAATAAACAAACAGACGAACAAACAAACAAACATAAACACAAACTTCACTGACTGCAGGATCCGTGTTGGAGATATGACGTTGGCCTAGTCATTCCTTCACTGAGACGTGTCGCCTTTGCTGCGTATAGATGGTGCATTGATTGGGGATGTCCAGTCAAAAAAAAAAAAATGGAGAAATTTCACAAAGATGGGATTTAATGGCCCTTCGATTGAGCAGTTCTGAAAAGGTAACCTCTGACCCCTCCCCTCCGCAGCTTTAACCCCTCCGGCATCTCCACCCATCCTCCAGGGTCCAGTGCTTGTCATTGGTCATTTGTCAAAATCCTCACACTGATCTGATTACCGTCCAATTTGGGATCTGCCGACTACACACTTCTAGGATCAAGACAAGCTGCTTTTCAGCAACTTTACATGACAACAAATAGCTGGATTGTTATGGGAAGACTAAAGAGACGAGTATTTGTTCTATTCAAGCAGAGATGGGCAAAACTTTAGATAGAAGCCAGTCTCTAACTAATGGCTTTGCATTCTTTATCTAATGAAGAACTAAAACGGAGACAGTTTGTATTAAACAAGTTAAGAATGGAGACTATAGGTGTTGCAGATTAGCAAAAGAAAGATGGATTTTGTAAAGGATAGGATGGGGAAAAAGCAAACCAATCACTTAAAGAATGATCCAAAGTTTCTCACACTGAATCTACCCAAATCTAATGATTAACAACAGACACAGGAAATTATTCATCATTCAACTATGCTGGTATTTATATTAGTCCAGACCAGCAGAGTTAATTTTACACTCAAGCAGTCCTGAAATGTCTCCCTGCATTTCCTGCATTTTATTGAGTGTCTGAAATGTATTTACTTTATGATGTCTTCCAAACTTTCCACCATTACACAAACATTCCTTTCTCTTGCTAATTAATATTGAATCATTTTTAATGAACTTTATTTTATTATGCAGGTCTCACTGTGGCTGGTAGCCGGCACAGTAAAATGAGCAGTGTTAATGCAACACTAAAAGTCAATTTTAAAGTCTCTTAAAGTTACACTGATTTCAGTGTTACATTTTCAGAGTTGATTTTACTCTGATTAGAGTTAAATTGAGTTATAGAGTAAAATTCTATTAACACTCACAATTATTAACATGCTCTGACGCTGCTTATTTGACACTCAGGATTTTACTGTGTAGATTTTTTTAAGGGAGACCTGATCTAGATTGTAAGACTGTGGCGAGTTTTGGACAGAAAAACACATCATCGTGCACGAGTAAAACAATAATGAAAACCTGGAGACAGCGCATAAACGCTGAAAAAAAGGCTAATTTTCCAGTGGCCAGTAGGTTGAGTCTAGTTTGTGAATTTTCTTAAAAATGGAAATGGGGCTTTTAAAATAATGGCTTAAGATCTGTGTATAAATAAATCAAATGTTTTATAGCTACTCTATGTATAGATTTCTCTTTGTATACAATACTGAAATACATAAATTGAAAACAATGGCTTCATCATTTCTGTGTGTTTCTGACCCCCTTTTGGGAGGGCTCTCAGTCAATTATAACAAACCATTTTTCCTAATTTACTATAAAGGACTGTGTTTACATTGCTTTCACCAACATGCATCCTATTTTTCTAACTTTACTGGCACTTTATCATGATGCAAAGGTTTTCCCAGCCCCTATCCTAACGCTACCTATCATAACTAAATACTTAGCCCTGACTGTAACCTAATTCTACTAATTCTACTAATCCACCCCCCCCAACCCCACCCTACACACTCACACACACATGCAATGCATGCTGCACATGCTTAACCCCTGGCTCATTATGGCTGCTTTGGCTCCTTTGGATTGTTTTGGGTAGGCCTGTGGGGGTTGGGACTGGGTGGAGACTGGTGACCCTGGAGAGCCTGACCTGAGGCGACATTTGAAGAGTTAAGGGAGAAGCTTCACAAAGGCAGAGACGACTGCCACACAAGGAGGGAAAGTCACTTTTTGGGTTCCCCTGCTGGGTTCTCCTCTCCTGCGGAGATCCCCATTGATTTTCAAAGTTAAGAAACTCAGTGATTAGTCATCACGGGTAAACTGCACAAGCAATTGCTTTTGAATTGATAATGTGATGAATGAGCCTACAGCTGAGGAAAGTTCATTTTCATTTAAACAAACTCAATTTTGTCCTCTTCAGGTTGTAATTATAAAGGAAAAGAAGACATAAACAAATACTGTCTCCATCTGGAGGTCAGTAATATTCATAGCTAACTAAAAAGCTGTGGGGAATTAAAAAAGGATCAATTTCCCACTGCAACCCTGGAGTTGTCAGGAGGCTTGATTTCCCTCCAAAATCTCTGCCCTATTACACAGACCATTCAGCAGCTGCCTCCATCCCCAGCCACTGCACATCAATCCACGGTAGTGGTACTGTGGTCTTTTTTTAAGTGAGGGTGTTTCAGCTAGTCAGCTGTTAACCCCCCTGGGTGTAAAGGATTGCTGGACTAACGCTGCAGATTTCAAAAGCAAACTCTTTGAGTTCAGCTAAGTTACACTTTTTCAGATATTGAACCATAAAATGTTGAGAAAAACATTGACTAAATTGAGCTATTCACACCCAGACTGACAACAGTAAGAATGTACATGCTGTTTAGAGCAGCTCTGTGTTTTGATGATTTAACAAGCATATGTATAATGTAGAACTCTTGCTGGTACTATAACAAAAAAAAGAAAAAAATATATATATATGTATATGCCATCAAATTTCCCTAAATGTTTGCCATTTGGTTTGTTGATACTTTAAAATCCAGGTTTTTATTTTGCAATGAATGACTCAGCTCTCCTTAACAACACACACTGTGTGAGTTCCCCGTTTGTGTTTGTGCAGATTCTTAACCAGGTAAAGGGTCTATGTTATTAGGAAGTAAAGTTGATGAGCTGTTCCACCCCCTCCCTTTGTTAAAAAAAGTTTAATCAGGGCTGCAGAGGTGTGTGGATGACCTTTGACTTCTTTTGTATCGCTGGCCTTTCTCTTACTTGCCTGTAGGGCAGCATCAGGATATCCCTCATTTAACTCTTCACCTGAGGAGGCAAATTTAGCATCTTTAGCACATTAGAGTTAAGACACATTGAATACATGTTTACAAAGCCAGCTGGCCTTTTTGTACTATAAGCAACCTTTGTAATATACTAAAACTCATCTAACTACTAGAGGGATTGGAACCTGAATTTGGTAAAATGTGTCCCAGAGCAGACAGCGTGCTCTTTAGCAAAGTAACAAGTGCAGAAGGGAAATGAAGCATTGTGCTCACAAATCTTGCTGAGTGCGACAGCTTTAAATACCCAATGGAGCTTGAAGTTTATGTAAATGAAAGGGCTGATTAAGTGGATGTGAAGAGGAAAACTAATAGAGAGCATGATGTGTGTGCATTAGTGTGTGAATAACCAGCTTTCTTCAGTGTTGCAGACTGTAAAATAATTCACAAAGGAGAACATGTGCAATCATCTTTAGACTAATATCTAAGAACAAGAATGATTCACCTTCTTCCTGCGTTTATCTTCTTATAGCAAAGAAAGTTAAACTATTTTTTATGCTTTTATTTGTCCACTGTTTTGTACACGTTGCATTCAGGCCCACTTGAAGAAACTGCAATAAGTCTATAAACTGTTCCTCTACTCAAAATGAGCAAATCCACCTAAAAAGCACTATTGTGGATAAATGCTGCTTTTGTCTTATACCCATTTTGAACCTGGGGTTTCGCTCAGTGCTAAGAGTGTTTTCACCCCCCCTCCTTTTTTTTTTGTCTTTTCAGGCTTTTTGGCGCTAAATAGCGGAGACTACTGCCAAATAGGAAAACGACTACACACAGAGAAAGAAAGACCAGACTCAATCAGGAAGTGGCAGCTTTTCAGCCGTGCCAGAGGAGCCGGGCAACTTCCTGGTCTCGTTGCCAAGGTGACTGGAAACAAGGCCAGCTGGTGCAATGGGCAGCCGTTGGGTTTTAATAGGGGAGGATGACGGTTGGTATATTGAGCAGGAAGAGTCAGTGAAAAGCTATCAGGGAGCGAGTTTAAATATAAGCAGCGAATACTTTAAACAGAGTGAGACATTTTCTGATGTACACTGAGAAGACTGGGTGCAAATGTGGCAGGAAATTGAGTAAATCCAAGTGAAACAAACTAATATTAATCCCCTACTAGCATGAAACACTGCACACCACAGAAAATTATTTTAGGCATCTAATAGCTACTTTAATTGGGAAGAAATATCCCACAAGTAAGATGCAAGTACAGATCCTTAAGTTCTTACATGCACACTATCAGACTTCAACTAAGGATACGTTTTTTTGTTGTTGATTGGTTGTTTTGGAAACTATTAAGTTTAATTTATTAAAGTTTTTTTCCCTTTTAAGTTGTGAAGGTTTTTCTGATATTGTGTCCACTCCATTTAAAGCCAGGAGGGAAGACTTTTGCTTTCTTGTGACCCACAGATTAGTGTTCTGGAGGATCAGGGGACCGGGCTGGTGGAGACAGGCAAACACAGCTGGGGACACACAGAGCCTGGTGGTTCTGCAGTGTAGCGGCCCCCTTCACATATTTATCTGTGTGTTTGCTCAGGGGATGTGCCCTGATCTTCACACGCTGATCTCTGTGTGGAGTCTTTTCAGAGGCCCAACAGGCCGGGATGAAAGTGACCCTGTCCACAAACGCATCTTGCTAATTCCTTCACTGCTAAACTTGAATGTTGTGCATATTATAAAGCCCTATAAAGGTCATCTATAGACCTCTTTGTGGGTGGGATGTCATCTCACAGTAAATGTAAATTGTTTTTTACCATAATCCGACCCGTCTCCGAGCATATATTACTACAACTACGATGAAAGGCTCTTAATACTTTTGTACATACTAAATGTGTTATCCTTAGTTGGCTGCATTACATTGATGCACAATTTGATTTTATTAGTTTTATTTTTATAGAATTGTCAATATTCCTGAGAAAGTTTCCATCATGACCACTTCTCTAGCCATTTTTGTTCTTCTTCAGTTGATCATTTGCGTTTTGTTTTAGTTTTGAGGTTTAGAGCAAGTTTTGTTATCTAGCGCCGTCTGCTGGTGATTTGGGGTTATGCATCTCTTCAGCCATACAAGGAATGTATACTGTGGTAGGCAGAGAGGGTAGAGCAGTAGAGAATGTGTGATAGACAAATAGTAAGATATATACTGATCCTATATATTGCAAATCTTTTATTGCCTCCAGAAGTGAACAGAGTTTGACTTTAGAGGGAGATGGAGACTTTATACCTCCAGTTTTCAACAAAAGGCACATTTTACTCATGGTCTCATATCTGGGGATAGCTTCTGTTCTGAGCTCCATGCATTCTAAGCATATTCATCAGGCCTCCTCACAGGCTCAGCTGACTTTGAGAGGAGCTTTAATACTTTTCTTTTTGAAGTGGAACAAAAGTCATTGCTTTGGCATTTAAGTGCAAATTGTTTAGCTAAATGTCAGGGCACTTACAGTGCTGACACTTGTTGCTTTACTACATAGTAAGTTGTCTTCATGGAGGAAAATGAGTCACGAGGATTCATCCAAATACATAAATTATTCATGGATTTGTTTTCTGGAAGACAACTTCTGAACTTGAGGGACGGCTCAGGTTGAGCAGTTTGGAGACAGTCGGGGGTAAGGCTGACATGGTCTGGACATGTGCAGAGGAGGGACAGTGGATATACACCGGTCAGGTACAACATCATGACCACTGACTGGTGAAGTGAATAATGCTGATTATCTCTTCATCATGACACCTGTTGGGATATATTAGGGAGCAAGTGAATAGTTTGTCCTCAAAGTTGATGTGTTAGAAGCAGGAAAAATTAGCAAGCGTAAGGATTTGAGGGAGTTTGACAAGGGCCAAATTGTGAGCTTTTATGGGGTAATCCTGATCTGCAGTGATTGGCATCTATCAAAATGGTCTGAAGAAGGAACAGTGGTGAACCAGTGACAGGGTCATGGGTGGCCAAAGATCACTGATGCATGTGGAGAGTGAAGGTTGGCCCGTCTGGTCCAATCCAACAGACAAACTACTGCTGCTCAACTTGGCGAAAAAGTAAATGCTGGTGTCAGAATTACACAGTCCATCAGTTTGTTGTGTATGAGGCTGCATAACTGCAGACCAGCCAGGGAGCCCAAGCTGCCGCCTGTCCACTGCTGGGAAACCTTGGGTCCTGTCATCCCTGTGGATGTTCCTTTGACATGTACCACCTAATTAAGCACTGTTGCAGACTGTGTACACACCCTTTCATGGAATTCCCTGATGGCTGTGGCCTCTTTCAGCAGGATAATGTGCCCTGTCACACAGTAAAAATGTTTCAGGAGTGGTGAGGAGCACAACAATGAGTTTTAACTGGCGACTTAGTCTTTAATTTCCCCAGATCCCAATCCAATCGCGCATCTGTGGCATGTGCTGGAAAAGCAAGCCAGACCCATAGAGGCGCTTCCTTGCAACTTTACAGAACTTAAAAGATCTGTTGCTGACATCTTTGTGCCAGATACTACAGCAAACCTTCAGGGAGTCCATGCCTTCATGCATCATGTGTTGTGGTGTTTGGTCTAGCGAGGTTATCTCAGGGTTCCGATAAGGGTGTGTGCATTGTGTAGGAGCTTGAAGCGGTATTGTTCGTACTCCCGGCTTCCGTCGAGTTCGCGTGCAAGCGCTTGACGTCAGTATAACAACAACCTGTCATGACAGCTCGTATGGGGGGGAAATAATCGATTAAAGATTTGATATTAAGTTACATAAAACTGGTTTCATCTGGATGTGAGATTCCTGTTATAAGGTAAACCGGACATTTTCGAAACAAACCTTACACGAAAAAGCAATCAAAACAAAGCTAAACGTCAGTGAGCTGTATAAAAAACGGGCTAACGTAGCGTTAGCTGTTTTTTTTTGTTGTTTTCTATGGTTAACAAATGCCGAAGCGACTCTTTCAGTCCCATAATAGTTACATCACTAACATACGAGTTAGCTGCTGGTTACGTAGACTGAGTGAGCTGTACTGTCTTCATACTATACGGCCGCCCGGCGTTAAGAGACAAAACAGCTTCCTGTCCTAGCTTAGCTCAGCTAGCATAGCAACGATCTCTTGTCTGCTGGTGACTAAAGTTAGCAACACTGTGTGTGTTTGATTGGGCGCTGTTGTAGCAGATGTTTGTTGGTGTGGTTTATTAATACTGATTATTTATAGCACATGGTGTAACACTACAGTGAAATGTCCCGCAGCAGGGGTAAGGACCGTGGGTGTGTGATGCTTTCTGATAGCCAGCTGTGCTGCTCACTGAATCGCCGCTGATGTCCGTCGTATGAATAGTTAATTCGCCGGCGGTACAGCCGCCTCGCTGTGGTTTTCAGCTGTGAGCACAGTCAGCAAATTAAACGAATGCCTTTTGGGTGGCATCAACCCCACTGCACCTAATTCGCCCAAGACGCGCATTGCAGGTGCATTGCAGTGAATGCACGTTCATTTAAACTGTGTCTCTGTTCCTGTGTGTGCTACCCAGGACGGACAGGGCGTTCTTAAACCTGTCGTTTAGCCAGCCGAAGAGACGGGGAACAGGATAGGGAAGCAGGGCGAGGCGGGCCCCGCGGAGCCGGTGGAGAAGATGGCCGGTAGCCCGGAGAAGAGTTCCACCGCGCAGGAGCTGAAGGAGCAGGGAAACCGGCTGTTCCTCTGCCGCAAGTACCAGGAGGCTGCTACGTGTTACAGTAAAGCTATTGTGAGTAATCTCTGACTTAAATGCTGCAGTGATGTCTTCTTTAATTAAAGTTCAGTTAAAATTTTGCAGTGTCCACGCCAGTGAAATGTAATGGATGCAATTGATGATGAAATCGAATAGTGAAGGCTACACTCCCTAATGTTACAATGCAAGCTTATTGTCTGCTGTTTTTCCTCAGAATCGTAATCCATCTGTGGCAGTATACTACACCAACAGAGCCCTCTGCTATGTGAAGCTGCAGCAGCATGACAAAGCTCTGGCAGATTGTAAGCACGCACTGGAGCTGGACAGTCAGTCAGTTAAGGCGCACTTCTTCTTGGGCCAGTGTCACCTGGAGCTGGAGAACTATGATGAGGCCATTGGCAATCTGCAGAAAGGTCAGAACAACCTCCTAAAAGATGGTGACAACGTTGCTGATATATTGCACTAATTTGCTAGTACAGTTCTTCATTTATGTGGAAATTCATGTGTTAAGATCAGTGCTGTCAGTGGTCTCAGAGGGTTGAAACCACTTCTGTGATGCACAGCATATGTTTGCATGAGTTTACATGTGTACGTCATTGACACGTCAGTGTAATGTGTCAGAAGGAAAGAAAGCTGAGGTTACTTCTCTTGAATGTTTAGCTTTTACCATGTAGAATGATGTGTGAATGTGCAGCTGCAAGACTTTTAAATTATTTTGCTGAAACCAGAATCTAACTCTGTGATCACTTAAAATATAATCTGACCATAACCATGATTTGTGACTAGTTTCACCTAGACTTTGTAACTAGAAGAGTATTTCTAACATTGGCATTTCAACAATTATTTTCCATTACACTTAATGGCAGCAGACTCAAATAGTTTCTCCTTGCAAGCTGCATGGCAAAGTTCAGCCAAAAAGCTGATGGAAAAGTCATGTAAAAAGAGAAGAGAAGAGAAGAGAGGCCAAACCATTGAGACAAAAGAACAAATTCCCCAACTTAAGGAAAAAATTATCCTTTTTTCAAAAGTGGAATAAGCCACCAACACCAGCTTAGCAAACTGGTTTTCAGATGATGCCCTACATCCAGAGCCTGTAGCTTTGGCAAGTTGAGCCTGCAGATATTTCCACAGGTTGCAGCCTCCGCAGTCTCCATGAGCCCTTTATCGCAGTGTTTCATGCATCTGGCTTTGTTCTAGCCTCAGCTGATCGAACAGTAAAGGAAAACTTGATATGCCGGATATGCTAGGTGCAAGTCACTGTTAACCTGATCAATACAGTGAGTCTTAGATGGCTTCAATTTGATCATTAACAAAAGGGAAACTGAGTTTATTCTTTAAAAAAACACACAGCTTTTAGAAGCAGACTGGCATGTTTTAACACTTACATACATTATTATGACACAGGCATATTACCAGTGCTATTTCTCAGCCATTATTACCTAGTGTGTATTTACACACTTGTTTTTTACAATATCATGGTGCATTTTAATAAAAAAATGTTTACACAAATGCATAAGATTAACTTAATATTTTACCTCAAGGCTTCCCTAAAGTTAATAACCCCCTTCTCTGCCCTGTCTCTGTATCCCTTCAACACACCTATTAGTAAGTTAATGAGAGCTCATCAGTGGTTACAAGCCTAGTGGGAGCACTGAACTGTGAAACGGACTGTGGATGTTTGTATTGAGGATTCAAAACTGTTACACCCCTAATTAGTATTGTTGAACATACCTGGAGGGAATATTTTTAAGGCAGCGTTTTATCTGTAAAGCCATCTTGCTGTAGCAGTGTTTTCATTTTTACAGCTTATAACCTGGCAAAAGAACAAAGGCTGAATTTTGGAGATGACATCCCCAGTGCTTTGCGTATTGCCAAGAAAAAACGCTGGAACAGTATTGAGGAGAAACGCATCAACCAGGAGAACGAGTTACACGCCTATCTGACCAAACTTATACTGGCCGAGAAAGAAAGGTGAGCCATTTTAATGATTCAGTTGATGATTTGGCATGTAGCCCCCCCCCCCCTCCTTTGGTTTTGGATGGATAATTTTAAGTAACTCTGTTTTTGCAGGGAACTAGAAAAAAAAAAAAAAAAAAAGGACAACAATAAAAACGAGGGCGACGC
>VOQJ01021589.1:63938-75254 GCA_015052665.1 Apistogramma diplotaenia | reverse complement strand
CTTGATAGATATTTCCTCCCCCCTTACATTTTTTTTTTTTTGCTGCTTAGCCAGGTTCATGTTACATGGGCAGCAGATGGGCCCACATCTTCCTAGCTGGTAAAATATTTATTTAATGTGCTGTATAGTTAACTATGGAAGCTTGTTTCTGCCAGCTGATTTTTTATTAATTTTTTTGACATCCATAAGTCAAAGGTTTTAGATAATAACCCAAAATGACTTTGACTTGCATCTGCCTGGCCAAAAAATTTATAAAATTAAATAGAAATTATTTTTCAATGGCAGTAACGAGCTTCCATAGTTAACTATTGTGTTAATCAAAGTCCTTCTTGGAGCAAGTCTTACTGATCAGGTCGTGCACTCAAGATTTTCATTAATTATATAATTGCATTTTCTAAATTACTTTTAGTCATTAGGTCACAGGTACATCAAAATGCATGTACAGAAGCACTTGTCAGATTTGATGAAACATGCTTAAAAGTCAGATTTTTACCAGAAGAATCTTACCATTTAAAGGGCCAGTGCTCAGTGAAAACTGTTCCTGTGTTTGCAGAATTGAATCACTGTGGTGAGACATGAAGCTGCTGAGTTTTTGTTTTTCATTAATGAGGTTGCATACCAGTGTAAATAAATGTGTCTTTTGGTGTAACTGAACGGACTCTGAAGAATCCTGCAGCAACTGCAAGCAAAAGCAAAGTGACCTAAACTGTAAACACTAATTTTATGCTTGAAGCCCCCATAAAAACACTGTAGGCTGGTTGATAGTGATGTAGACAGAAATGATGTGAGCGTGCCTCAGTCACATGGACAAACCGTGTCACACAGCCCTCACACAGCAAGCTTATTGTCAGAGGACCCTTGAAAGAGCTGACATCAGGGCCTGTGCAAGGAGGGAAGAGGACTGGGCACGGGTCACTGTTGAGTGGGACTGAGTTAGCAGCAGAGAACATCAGAGAACACAATATCAAAATGGTAAGAAAAGCTGGTTCCCGCTGTAATCTTGCACAGTATTTTGTGATTTGGGACTGCTGTCAGATGCCTGATCATGTGTTGCAGAGTGTCAACGCTGTGAAGTTTGCTGGGGCTTTGCTGGGTGTTCTATCGATTTTGAATTTCTCCACATCTGCACAAGGTATGGCTTTAAAAACTGTGGGGTTTTTGGACACAAATGGTTTGTGCACAAAAACCCATTGTTGGAGGCGGATCAAATTATTCATTCCTATAAATCATACCCAAATTTCTACAGACTTTATTAGGTACACCTTGCAAGTACTGGGTTTGACCTTCTGTCACCTTCAGAATTCCCGTAATTCTTCCTGGCACATATTCAACAAGGAGCTGCAATCATTCCTCTGAGATTTTGATCCATGACATATATGCACGACAGCATGTGAATCTCAGTACACCACATCCCAAAGGTGCTTTACTGGATTGAGATCTCGTGACTGTGGAGCCCTGGAGTGGCCGTGGCTCAGGAGGTAGAGCAGGTCACCTTACCAATCGGAAGGTTGGACTGATTCCTGGCTGCTCCGGGCTGCATGCCTAAGTATCCTTGGGCAAGATCCTGAACCTCGAGTTGCAAGCGTTGGAGTGTGAATGTGTGTGAATTTTAGACAGTAAAGCACTTAGCTTAGTTTCAGATGGAAGTGTTCGTATGAATGTGGTGTATAAGCGCTTTGAGTGCTCAGTTAAAGTAGAGCGCTATATAAGAACTAGTCCATTTACCATTTGAGTACAATGAACTCACTGTCATGTTCAAGAAATCAGTTTGAGATGATCTGAGCTTTGACGCAGCCATCAGAAAATGGGTATACTGTTGTCATAAAGGGATGGCCAGCAGCAATACTCAGGTAGGCTGTGGTTTTCAACCAATGCTAAGGGACCCAAAGCACGCCACGAAGTTATCCCCCACACCATTATCCCACCAGCAGCCTGAATTGTTGATACAAGGCAACCTTTAACTGGGTTGAATCCTAATACAGTACCCCTGGCTGTACTAAATTTCAAATCCCATCTATTCCCACTTACTACTTGCATCCTCCAGGGAGCTGTCCTGGGGGCTCTTTTATTTATCATCTGTCTTTTCCTCTTGTTCATATCTCCATGAATTTAATAACATCATTATGCAGATGACACCCAGTTCTACCTGTCTACCTAAACCTACCACCACTCTGTGTTTACCTCCAGGAAATCCAATCCTGGTTCTTCTCCAACTTTCTCAAATTGAGCAGTGATAAAACTGAGGTTCTCAAACCGAGGTTTGCACCAAATCCACCTTGTCTAAATGTAACAATTTTTTTCCTCCCTATTGACAACTCTTTTGTTTCTCCTTGCCGTCAGGTCAAAAGTCTGGGTGTCATCCTTGACAGGATGCTTTCTTTTCAAACACACATCAATAACATTACTAGATCCTTATACTTCCATCTTTGTAACATTGCCTCTGTTCATCTCTCACACCTACAGTAACAGTACTGCCATCCTGGTTCACACCTTGTTGTTGCAGCAGAGTTGCATCCAAAAGCTGCAGGACACCGGCCCTCAAGGCCTGGATTTGAGGATCCCTGCTCTAGAACCTTCAGTTGCTCTGATCCTCACCTCTGGAATTCCATCCCACCAGACATCTGTAACACTGACACTCTCCACTTTCAAATCCTGTCTCAAAGGGCAGCTCTTCAAACTGGCATACTCACTCTGACAGTCTTCCACCTGACAAAAGAATTCTCTGTTCTTAATGATTTTACATATTGTAAACTTGTTTTATTGACTTGATAGGTATATTGTTTATTTTTTATTATTTTCGTATCTTCTGTGTAAGTTTGAGTTGTGTTGTTTAGTTTAAGGATTTTAGTTTGTCATTTTTTAATAATTAGTTACTTGTGTTACAAGTCTGTTATGTTTACTTCCCATGTCCTCCTGCTCTGGCGTTGTTCCTATGCTTTGTTCTCATGTCTTGTGTTTACTTTGACATCTCGATGTTTCCCTGTGTGTTGTATTTTGGTTTCCGTTCGGTCATGTTTAGGTTCCCTCTCCCAAAGCTCATGAGTTTCGCCTCAGTGTCCCTGCCTTCTGTCTTGTGTCTTGTATTTGCTGAGTCATATCTTTAGAGTCCCTCTGTGTCAGGTTTCAGTGTGTTAAGTCTGCATGTGCGTCACTGTTGTTTACTTCCTGTTTTATTTTGACAGTCTCGTGTTCCTTGTGCTTGTGTTCTTTTAAAATAATTGATTAATTAGAAAACCTTTACGTGATTGCACCTGTATGTCAGAAACTCACAGTTTTATCATCTTATTAACAGTTGGTCTGAGCGACAAAGTTCTGGTCTTCCCTTATGAGACTGACTTCAGCTACGTGGCCTTGATTCCGCAGAAGGAGATGGGGCTGAGGGCCTTCACCCTCTGCATGCGTGTGGCCACCGAGCTGCCGGAGGACCGACAGATCATCCTGTTCGCCTACCGCACAGCTGACTACGATGAACTCAACATGTGGCGTGAGAAGGACGGGCGCATCTCCTTTTACCTGAGTGGCGATGGCGCCTTCTTCCACCTGCCTCCACTCTCCACCTTCCGGACCAGCCTCTGCCTCACCTGGGAGTCTCGCACCGGCCTCTCCGCCTTTTGGGTGGATGGGAAGCGTAGCACCTACCAGGTCTACAAACCCGGTCACACCATCCGTCCAAAGGGCACCGTCCTCCTGGGGCAAGACCCAGACAAACACCTGGGGGCGTTGGAGGCCACGCAGAGCTTTGTGGGGGAAGTGACAGATCTGAACATGTGGGACTCTGTGCTCTCCAGGAGCATGATCCAGGGCTGGCACTATGGACACAAAGTCCCCAAGGGGAATATCTTCGACTGGGCCACCATGGAGTATGAGTTGACCGGGAATGTGATGGTGGTGGATGATGACTGACTCCATGTGAAGTCCAGAGCAGGCATGGATCAGGCTTTGGAGGTCGGTGTGGGACTTGTATGTGTTCTTTTCCTTCTTAGATTTGGTGGGTTTTTTTTGTGACCCTTTAACTGTTACATTTAGTCCACCACTCTAATGTTAGAGTCCTCTTTGTGTCTCAACGCTCATGTCTCGATTTTTATGAGAACATGCAGATAAATAGCAAACTCAAGAGTTGATGTTGCCAGATATGTCCACAGGGGGGCACTCTATGCCAGTTCACACTATAAAGCAACCTGTCTAAAATTAAACATTAACTATGTGATCTTGCACGAGCAATATATTTTAACTATTTTTAAATGACCAAAATCCAGACTAATTTATATTTGTCAGTCTTTCTTTGCATAATTAAAAGACAAGTGTGAACATAACTCAAACCACCTTACAGCACAATGCTTTCAGCAGTCATTAATAATATGGAATTTAAACAGAAAATTGCAATGCAACTTCAATTTAAAACAATTATTTACAAGTAAATTATATAAATATTAAAATGTATTTGCAGAATCAAACATACTGTAACAAAAGCACGTTTGTCAGCCGGTAATAGTGAGTGTGGAGCTGTGAAGGAGATATCTGATATCTGAACAGCAAGCAGAGGCAGGTATTATTTCTGCAGGAGACTAAATGATTTAAACTGCACCGAGAGACAAATAGCAATCATTGTGTTTGAAATCCATTGCCGTTACGTTGCCTTTGGTTAGTGCACTCACTCATGAATTTTCCATGTTTCAACTGATGTAAGAGCGCTTTTGGGTCTGAAATAAAACCGTGCCATGTGCATAACTAATAATATTTGTTATTAAAGAGCTCCATCTTTGAACTCGTACAGCTTCCTTTTCATAATTGTCTACTTTTTTCCCCCTGCACATATTAAAGAGTTTTTAACTTGCAGATATGATTTAAAAGTTACTTTTCCCCCTTGAATTCTGTTTAGCTGGTAGAGGAAGGGAAAATAAATCACATTTCTGTAGAGATGACTATTTTTTCTAGAAATAATTTCAAATTTCCTTCATAATCAACGAGTTACCAAAAAAACACATTTACATTTACACCTTTTTAAAACTCTATTCAACTTAAAAAAAAAACAAACTCTCATGTTAACTTCTGGTATGGAGTTCAAAGCTGACATTATTACCACTGAAGTTCAGCTAAATGAAAATTACAGCGTGCTGTTTCCTACCAGAGCATGGCAAACAAACCTAAACCATGTGGTACTTGCAGAAATAAAGTCATATGGAGTTGCTTCACTAACAAAGGCCCCTCAGAATAAGCTCAAGGTCAGATCTTCTCCATCCAAGTGTAACGCAGTAACCCTGAGTTCCAGCGTGCCGTCTCCGTTCGGCTCTGTGCGCTCACCCTGCCTGCCTGCCTGCACCACCATCGTGACCTCTTTGCAGACACGGCGGAGAAGTTTCCAGCACTCGGCCCGATGCAGGCTTCCTTGAGGGTGGGAAAGTGCTGCGTTCCGAGTGTGCGTGCATGTGTGCGTGTGTTTATTCTGACCAAATCAGCCGTCGGCTCTCTCGCAGCAGCTAAATAAGGAGAAGGCAGGGCCAATGAGTTCTGACTGCGGGTCAGCAGCCAAATGTTCCACCTTCTTGGATGTTGCAATGCATCAATCGCAGTGCCCACTCACTGTGTGGTAACACCTTTGTGGACCATCTGCCCATGCCTGGCCTCTCAGCCCTCTGGTACGTGCGCACACACACTCACACACCCACACACACACACACACGCACACACACATTTCTACCCAAGAGGGATACTAATTCTTTATACATACTTATGGGTTTCTATCAATAATAGTTTAACAATATTTAGTCTTCTGAGTTTTTCATTAGTAATTTCAATTGAAAAACTGAGTAGTTACATTACCGAAGTGACATAAAACCTAACAAAGACAGAAAAACTGATCTGCAGCCTCCAAATGTTTCTCTCCCTCAGTGTATCACTAAGTACATTACACTTGTTTGCTTTATTTGCAGACAGGATAACATGCAGGGACCACGCACTCCCATTTCTGCAACAAAGAAGGACTTTTAAGCCCTCGACATAAGGACAAAATCAGTGGCCCCCCTACACCGTGGATAATTATTCCCCGTGTCCCTGCGTTGCATGTATAATACAACTGAACAAACAGTCGCGGGGCTCCTTGTCCTGCTTGCGGACAGAGCTGCCAGCGCGGGCCCATGAGATCTGCATATTGGCCCATAGTGGTGGAAGCTGTCGGGGGCGAGGCGGTGCCACTGAGTGTATGTTCATGCACGTGGAGCTGGTGAAAATGTTTTCCACGCGAGAGGAGATAGACGGCAAGAGGGAGCCCTGTGTGAGGAGGCGAGGGGAGACAGAAGGAGGGCCGTGCTGGCTTCCTTCAAGCAACTCCAAATAGATTTCCAGGCAAAACATATTTGCATACGCAAGACAGTGCTACGAGCTATCCGAGTGAGCTGTGACATGTGTGCATTGAACAGATGGATAATTTTTTTAGAGCTTTCTTGCAGAAATTTCAGCCCATTAAATTGAGGAGCTTGGGCATTATTCAGTCTGCCTTTTTTTTTTCTCATAAGGCACAGAAAGAATTATCTTGCTTTGTTTCACAGATTTAGTACATGACATATGAATCAAAAATACAAAATGAAATATTCATATTAAATTCATTCACTGACAAAGGCATGTGACGTATCTGAAGGCCTCGCAGAGGGCGGGGAAGAAGAACTTTACTGAACTGCAAAAGCAAATCTCTGATTCCTTTGTGCCACAATGAAGTTAATAAGCATTTGTCTTGTTTAGTTTGAACTCTTTTCATTTTCTATAAAATCTCGTGACGTACAAATCTGTCATCAAAAAGCCCGATGTGGGGGGCTGAAGATGTGACCTGATTGTCAGGCTCCTCTTTCACTCTGCTGCGTTCTTTCTTTCTTTCTTTCCCTCTTAGAGGTTGAAATATGCCAGCACGAGCACTAAGTCCTCCCCCTCTGGGCTGTATGAAAAATTCACCAGGCCTTCCCATTAGAGTCAGTCTGAATCAGGGAGCAGGCGTTACAGTGGCCACTTGCCTGACACTTTTATCACTCGGCATTTAGCAACGCAGATGTTATGTTTATGAAAACACAAAACCACAGCAGAGGCCCCCTTTTTTCCCCCCACTTGTTTCAACATGTTCTATATGACCAGCGGTCACCGGTGAAAGCAGATGCACTGCTGTACGCTTCCCAGCGCAGGATTTTTCACACTGATGGTGCGAGACCTGACCTTTTCCGGGAGCGAGTGTGAGAGCAGTTGGCTGTGTCCGGTGTGATACCTCCAGGCGGGACGCCTAGCGCCGTACCGTCTACCTCTGAGTGTGTCCTCTGTCACGGTGTTTTAGGGGACACACACACACATGAGCATAGCCCTATAATAAATAATATGTCCGGGCATGGTGTCAGAGGGCTTGGTCCTTGTAAAGGCCCTGATTATTAGTGTCACTGCATTGCATTTAGGGGTAAAAGGTTTAAAATTAAAGGAAAATTACACTAAATTTACATGTAAAGTCCTCTTATCACTATTAGGGACAACTGTAGAGTATGTGGGATCTTCTAGAGTCTGTGAACTGGCAAATGCATAAAAATGAGAACAGTCATTATTATTTTATTATAATTTTAAATGATTATTTGCATAAATACACAGTTTTGATCTAAAATAAGCTCAAACATGATCATTAGTAGGACTGCACTGATGTTTTTGGTCCATCCTCATCCACTAAAAGAAGGGCTACCCATATTAAATTCTTAGGATGATAGCACAGTTATTAGTAGTGTGACAGATTGTTATTGTAAAAAAAAAAAAAAAACTTTTCCCAGCACCATAGAGCCAAATGTATCAGTATATTTAACAAAACCAACAATATTGAGCCACGATTTAAAGCATTGCTCTGCATCCATCCTCAACACATTTAACTGATCCACCCCAAAGGAAAGCAGCGTCACAGAGCAGAGGAGCGCGAGAGGCTCTGCGGTTGAATGCGTTGTGGCTTTTAGCTGTAAATTCCCCTCCATTGCCTCTGGGCTGGCCTCTGCTGTGAACATATGAGCCATGCCACAGTGTGTGGTGCTGGGAGATGGTCCAGGGCCTCCTGATTAAATATTACAGCCCTCTAAATGGATGGAGATTAGCCTCTGTGGGAATGTTATGGCTTAATTTACCCCCCTGGCCAGATATGTGTATGTGTGTGTGTGTATCTTTGTAGATGAGATGTGAAAGGCAGAGAGGGTAGGGGTTGTTGTGCATGTGGCCTGGTGTAATGAGTAGGTAGGTCATTGGAGGATGCTCTGTGGTCTCACGGTGTGCTGGCAGGTGGTGTGAGCAGCTAAACCGGATAAATAAGTGTAATCAATGATCAACTTTAAGGTTTTATTTCATTTTTATTTCTGCTTCTCCTTTTTTGCTCTCTTTCAGTCATGAGTGCAACATTACACAAGATCTGATTAGCCTCTTGTAACATTAAAGGCATCAAATTCAGGAGGTGTAGTTACACAGAATAAGTGCCAGAATAAACAATGACACTGAAACGCATTATTATTATCATCAATGTAACTAATAACGACGGCCTCACGTTTAGTCAGCCTTTTCCAGTCATTTCCCTACATGTTTGCTTAGTTCTCAGCATCATCCCTGCACAACAGCACAGACTCGCCCTGATGTTTGTGGCTGAAATGGATAACAAGGAAAAATACAACAATAAAATGCTGAAAAAATATATATAAATGTTGTTTGCTGCTTTATTTGTTTTTGCTGACAAGCTTAATTTGTTGCTGCTGATGGCTTTGTAAAAATGTATGAAATTAAGTGAGAAATGGATTGAGAGATGAGAGAAATGAACAGAATGACTGATTACCTTGCATGTTTTTTTGCTTCTTTATTCAGTGTACTGTTGCGTTTTACTGACTTTGCATTAAGATGTGCTATAAAAATCACTGTTTTGGTCATATGATATTCAGTTTCATTACAGGATAGGTGACCGTAGAGTTCCTGCCCCAGCATCCATATATTGTACATCCACACCTATTCTGTTTGAGTGCAGCTATAAGTCAGACGTATGGAATAAATTACTGTCATCCTAATTGCAGGCTGTTTCCTGTGATCTGTTATGCCATCTCAACATTCGCTTTGAATTATTGATCTCTTGGTTTTGTAGTTCACCGTGTTCAAAGTGCTTTTAAGGATGCGAGTGCATGTTTTGAGGTCTTTGCATGTAAACCCAGGATTTTATTATTTATAAACACACGCGTGCTTCATGGAAATGGGGATCTATTTAACCATCACCTTTCTTGAGCATGCTCACACATGAACTGTCTGATAACCGTATGTTTTTTCCCCCCCAGTCTTCTGCAGAAGTGTGCATCAGATGTATCACTCCGAGGCCTTAATTCTCTGTTAATTTTCCTCTCGTATTGGACAAACACATTCATCAAACTCCACATATGTGCATAGCGTGCACAGACAATAACTATTCGATATGAACACGCCACATGTGCACCCGCACACAGAAAACACCATGTCACACATACGCAAACCCACACACACACACACACACACACACACACACATGCACAAGCACCCTGCGCCACTGGGCAGGGACTAGCCTGAAAGATTGAAAGCAATTAAAACTATCATCTGCAGTGGCTCTGGGCAGGCCTGTGGCTGCGAGGGGGGAGCTGCCACTGTGCATCAGCCTCTCAGTCTCAGCAACGCACAGCGACATGAGAGGAAGAGTCGCAGCCCTCTTCCAAACACACTGCCACAGCTCCTCTGGTAACATACGTGCTTGCATGCTCTCACAGTGCTTTGCCAAACTGCCCCAACACCACCTGATCCAGCTGCTGATCTTTCACCTGCTCCTGTGTCTCACTGTCCTCTTCTGAGGGCATCCTAACACAGCATTTTTCCAGTGAAGTCGGATACCTTCGCGTTTAGTGGCTGAGCTGTAGTTGTTTTGTAACACTGACATTTTGAGGATTTAGTGCAGGTACGCTGTGCACGGCTTCGTAATGGCCTGGCCCGAAGCAGGAAGAACCGGCGTGTCTCTAGAGGTGAAGTAACACACAGTGAAGAGACAAAAAGTTTAAGTGATATGAAGCAATTGCGCAAGATGCCTTTGGTACTCAGATAAATGCTTGTTTTTTTCATGTGCATACTAGCACAAAATGTCAGCAGGGCCTTGGGTACACGAGTTAGCAAATAGAGGAAATATCTGTTGTTCCAGTAAGTACTCTTGTGCTTTGGGATTGTTGCATATAGGCACACACACACACATACCTGCACACAAGGCTCATCAGTCTGATCTCATTAAGTGGGAGTGCTGTAACTCCCAGCTGTTTAGGTCAAACTTGGAGCAGTTTACCTGCATTCACATAGGAATGGTGGCTGTCTGGTTCAGTCTGGACTGGCCCTTAACAAGTCTCCTCAGGACAACCAAACCTCCATTATCAACTACTGCTACTGTTTCTCTCCCTCTCCTTCCCTCTCTCTCCATTCTTTCCCTCCGATCAGCTCACAACCTGTCACTCTCACTTAGCGTCGACATTAGCACCGGTGCTTTCCTCATCCTGGTTCTCTTCACCCCTCCCCGCCACCATGTCCCCTTGGTGCGTTTGAATACATATCTCCAATATTCAGCCCCTACTTAATTTGACAGGCCCCTGTTTTGTCAGTCTGACAGGCCCATAGCAAGACACTAATAGGCCACAGAGACCACCAGCAAAGGCACCAGCCAGGGCGGCCCCTGCGGTGCCAGTCCCCATCACCCTCTATGTCTCTCGGGGCTATCCAGGCAGGAGAGAGGGAGGGAGGGGATGAGGGGGTCATGGTTTGGGTGGTCAAGCAATGGTGCTGTCACACAAGTCCACAGCAGACTGGTGCAGGCATGAGCACTGACACCCATCACTGCTCCTCTGTAGCCTCCACCACTGTGACCACTATCACCCAGCACACACGCACACACACACATAAGAGGGTAAAAAGAGCAGCCAGTGGGGGTACTGAGGGATCTAATGATTGCACCTGCCACTCACAGCCATGGCTGCAGTCATCACAGAGATGGCTGCTCTGCTTGTTTGGTGATGGACCCACTGTGGAGCAGCTGGGACAGAGATGTTCGTGTAAAACTGTGTCTGAGTGTCTGTTTCCCTTTAGGCCACCTGTCTGACTGATTGTGACCTGCTAAACTCTGATCACAGTTAATTGGTGGCCAGTGGTGGTGAGAGGTGGTACCCTAAATTTGAGACTGTGGCTATTGTGTGTCTTTTGTTCTTTTCCCATACAGGTGAGGGGGGGGGGGGGGGCAAAAACGTTTCCTTGTATTTATGGATTTTTTTTGGCTCATTTCATTTA
>VOQJ01021589.1:28737-60330 GCA_015052665.1 Apistogramma diplotaenia | reverse complement strand
TACCCCCTTCTCTTTCCTGCTGCTGTATGCTCTTCTGTTTTAATGTTTTATGACCCCATAAAGCACTCTGAGCTATATTTGAATGAAATGTTGCTATACATGGTGCATCCTGGCTGAGACCCTGAAATATCTCTTTTTTTTTCTATTTCCCTTTTGTCTCTTTAATGCAAAATCTTCACAAATATACCTCTAAAATAATAAATGGCAAACCTGAACGGTCATTAGAAAATGAGGAAGTAAACCTCTGACAAACTCATCCTTTAGCTTAACTAAACTAACTGTGATGCATGGTGGCTGACCTTGTGAAAAACTTTGGACTGCCAACTGTCTGCCTGTCTGCTGCTGGATGGCCAGGTCAGTGAGTCCCTAGACCCTGAGGGGGCCATAAATACTGTGTGTGATTTCACTTCCTATATGCCCTGCCCTGGGCACAGCTGTCCATCTCTGGACAATTTCTCTGCCCAAAGGGAGGGCCGACTGGCTCAGTGGACCTTGTATGCTCATGCTGCCCGCCTGTTTGGAGCTTTCATCCCATTGCAAACAGAGTCAGACATCTTGGTTGATTTTGAATTTTACATGCGGATTTAATTACTGAAGTTTTATTAACTGGACAAGAGTATTGTTGCCTTTCTCAAATCAGCATTCCAGTAAAAGTAAAAAAAAAGGCTTAATGTAGTATGGTGTCACATGTAGAGTCCTCATGTTTAATACAGGAAAACAGATGATGACTGCCAGTGACTCTGATGATACCTAGCTAGTGAAATATGGCACATATTTTTGTACTACGGTGCACAATTTTCAGATGATAAAATCTAAGCTTTACTTTCTAATCAGATGTTAAAATCCGGGGGGAACTGGAGTCTGTCCAAGTTGTCAAGGAGAAAGAGGTGGGGTGCACCCTAGACAGGTTGCCAGTCCACCACGGGGCAAACATGGCGCTCACATTCACACCTAAGGCTACTTTAGAATCGCAAATCAATCTGACTCTGAACCCATGCAGGCACAGGGAGAACATGCTAACTCCACCCCAGCCAGCCAGTAGGTTCAACCACTGTTCATCACAACTGCCCAAATAATTCCTGATAAACGTTTGTTGTGGGCATGTTAGAATGCCAAATCCAGTTCCTTGAGTTCCCACTTGATTCTGGCCTCATAGATCTCCATGTTGCAATGCCCACATTTACAGCACAAACAAAAGCGTGTTTACAAACTGCTCTACAATAAAGTCACACCTCTTCTTTTTATTTGGAATTTTATTTGAACTCTTCTATTAAGATTTGAAGTATGGCTCCTCAGGGATGTGTCCACCTTGAGCCCCCATGTGGAGGCCTCACCTTCACCCTCACCTCCACACCTTCCTGTTAAATAACAGGGGTGCTAATTAATTTATTGTCAGCAGATGTAAAACCCTGTGATGCAGACATTAGCGCTTTTATTTTTTTTTTTTACGTCAAATTCCCTCCCATTTTTTCCAGAAAACTACAGAGCCAATATAAAAGACGCTTCACAAAAACACAAGAAGATATCCCACACTGTCTATCACCCGCGCACTGTGCATCACAGCTCTAAACGATTGGATGTGCGAGGGCCGAGCCTGGAAGCAGCAGTGAGACTAAGCAGGAACCAAAGCCAGTGAGAGGGAAACAAGACTCCCCTCTAGCTATGGCTTCCTGACTTGTTTATTTGCTAACTGGGTGGGTGGGGGTTTGGGGGAGAGGGTGAACATATGGTTTGCTAAAACATGGACTTGTAGTTGGGAGGCCGAGGCACCCTAAGGGATGGAGCTGACGGGCTTTGGTCCCTGTCTCCCTCAATTCCTCCCGCTTGGACAGCCAGAGCTGAACAGCCGTCCTCCAGTAGCACAGTGCAGCCTCTCGCTCTGACTCTCTCTGCTGCTGCTGCTGCTCACACCCCTACACCCACCCTCATTCAAACCCCAGTCAAAGATTGTGAAGTGGGGGGAAGTGAGGGGCCACTGGCTTTGGGGTGCACATAAGCTGGTTGCAGCTGAGAAACTGACTGACACCATCCTGGAGTGTGGTGCTGCTCTGCTCTGTGGCCTGTTGCAGATGGGATAAGAACACTGGTTCATGTATGAGGATCTGCTGGTACTTATGGAGTCCTCAGCATAAATGGAGGACCCTGTGCAACCAGGTAACCGGTAACAGACGCTGCAGGAACTTATCTGAAGTCAGTGGAGAGCATGAGTGTGCTACAGGAGCTTCGGTTTTGGGAGTCAAGGATTGTCAGTGACCTACCAGCTACTACAGCTTCTTATACAGATCACTGCACTGATATAGACAGTTGCACACTCATAGACACACCCTCAAGGTCTATGTGTTTACGGACACACTCACTTGCCGGGATAGAGGCGCTAATATACACACATGGTGTCACGCACATTGATGAACGAGCATATGCACACATACACTCCTTGTGGGTCAGTGACTTAATATGCACATTCTTGCACACACTCAAACCCGCTGCTGTTGATAGACACATCCACACGCACGCAAACACACCCCGAAGGTCAGCGCCGTGATGGACAGCAGCCCTGATGCGCTCTGACAGAATCGGCTGCTTCCTTTCATTTCCACTTGCTTTTCCCCCATCAGGTGACACCCACAGGTGCCTTGGCGAGAGAGACCCAGCCTCCTGCGGGTGTGTTCAGGGGCAGCTGGTGAAAACGGGACGATAGAGACCACGAGTGAAAAAGCGGCGGCGGCACCAGCTGTTATCCGTCGGTGTGAACTCCACCTCTCGTCGCACTCAGAGATATGCGAATGATAAGCAGCGAATATCAGGCATCAGCTGCATCCCGTTCCAAGTGAATGCCCCTAACAAGCCCGTCTCACTCGCTGATTCCGCTCTGAAGTTGTATCCATCCCGATGCTAAGGCTCAGAGAAGGGCATAGATATCTGCAGAGAAAAAAATCCAAAGAGTCATGACTGAACTTTGACATCTGCACTTTTCAGATATTAAACCAGCTCACATTCAAGGCTCTGTTTTTAATTTGGAGAGCGGCCAGCGTTCGTCTAGCCCTCATCTGTATAATCGTGTGTACTCGGTGTGAAGCTGAAAATGTCTCATTGTGTGCTCCCAGCACCGCTCCCTGACCTACTGTGGGGGCAATTCACCTCTGAAAAGGACATTTGTCTGTCATGCTGTCAACACGTTGGATCTGGCCTGTGATTAATAAACAATAGCCATAAGAATGAGAATTAAATGGAAAAAAAAATGTACAGTACTTCTATCAGCAGGTGATATGTTCAATAAACACTAGGTACTAATGGCAGCCATACACACATTTGTCCTCCCAGTTTATCTTGATTTAGTCTTTTAAAATGTTTAGATGTTTTCTTGCAACCTCTCATCTGGCCATCTTGCTCTTGAGTGTAACCAGTGGTTTGTTGTATCAAACCTCTGTATTTCAAGAGGTCCCTTGATTGAAGACCTTGACAATGATACACCTTCCTCTGTGAGAGTCTACCTGTTTTGGTCAGATGTTGTGAAGTTGTTTTCATTAACCATGGAAATAATTCTGATTCTGTGGTCTTTCAGGCCTTTTGATGTTTGTTGCTGTGCCGGTCACTGTGTTGAATTGGACACTCATGAGATTTTTCTCATGTCTCTGAAGAGTTCATTATTGATTTTTCGGCCCAATGATGGGCCACCTTCACTTGCGTCGTCTCTTTGGAGCTCATGTGAGAAGTTATGAACTATAGATTCAGCACTGGGAGTCGACTGGAAACATTGTATCTGTCTTAAGTGTTAGAGTTAAATCCACTGTGGTGGTGTAGAGATGCAAAAAGATAAAAGATGTGTTATCATCCAAACATTTATGGATCTGACATCATGTACATCCCAGTTACCATTGCTGTAACATAAATGATTTTGGTAATGCTGTTAATTTAGGACGGCTGGTATAAATCTTACACTGGGTAGTGGTTTGGTTTAATAAATCTATTAAACACTCCTGTATATTCCATGGTGATGTTGTCTAATGTGTCTATTGTCTGTACTGTACAGATCATTTTCTTCCTTCTGTAACGGGTCATTGCTGGTGGAAGCTGATTAATGAGTGGTCTTTCCCCTGTAGAGTGCTGCTCGCTGAGCATTTGTCTCCACTTGGTTTGCCGGGTTTTTTGTCTGCTGGTTGTCCAAAACAGTTTTTCAGTCTTGCTACTTTGATGTTGCCAATAAATCTTCCCAGTTGGGCTGAAATGAAAACACCTTAATAAAAAGTTCTCCACCTTTTCAGTTTAGTTGTGTAAAAATGAGCTTAAGCTCAGATGTGCAGGGTTTTAAGTATATTATTGCAACAGTGATGTAAGAACATTATTAGCATGTTAAAGAATACTTTTAAGATCATAATGAGGATTTTAAAATCAAAACATACAGGATAAAGTAAGACACCAAAGGCATGAGGCTGTTTTGTCACTGTGGCTGTGTGTTAGTGCAGCTGCGAATGGAGTTTTTCTCCTTTGAAAATGAGGGGAAAGAGGGGAGAGGTGGTGAATAATTGATAGTGGCTGAGAGCGATATGAGTTTAGTTAATGTGCCCAGCAGCGCAGGCTAAGAGAGGAGCTGTTAGCTATTTCACCTCGGGCCTAAAACCCAGGCAGTGGAAAAAGCTGAAGCTTTATCCTGGGCTAGTGGTTGCTTTTTAGTCATTCATCTTTCCATCTTTATATATTTCTTTTTCAGAGCATATAGTCCATCTTGTAGAATAGCTGGTATATGTGCATCCTGCATATTTCTCTTAATTTGCATTGCTCTAAGTGCGTGTATGTTCGGAGGCATCTGCACAGCTGGATGTGGCCGGTAGCGGTGTTGTTGCAGCCCTCTGGTTCCTTTCTCTCGGTGGTAATAGAGTGCTCCTGTCAGCCTCCCCAGATGCTGCTCCATAAGGATCCTCAACTCGCCAGGAGAGTTTTTGTGTTCACACTGCAAGTATCAGCTTCTGCACATTTCTGCTTTCTCCGAAGGTAAACG
The DNA here is from genome assembly GCA_015052665.1 of Apistogramma diplotaenia. Classification (NCBI taxonomy): domain Eukaryota; kingdom Metazoa; phylum Chordata; class Actinopteri; order Cichliformes; family Cichlidae; genus Apistogramma; species Apistogramma diplotaenia. The sequence continues at coordinate 55,334 of VOQJ01021589.1, read as the reverse complement.
CTGCAGTTTACAGTCAGACTTGAAGGAAGTTTTTAGGGGAGCGCTGTACATGTGTCAACTTTTCTGCTAATTTTGGAGTATGTGCACCAGTATGTTAAAAAAAAGAAGAAAAAATACTTACACATAAATAGACATTAAAGAAACGCATGTCTTAATTTGCGCTCTTCAGATTAATAAATATAATGGGGTAGTATACGCAGTACTACATTTCTGAGCAGCAGAAGGCGAGGCCACGAGAGATTTCACATCCAGACCCATGTCAAACTGTGGCTCAATAAGATCAAAATGCAGCACAATAATTTGTTATGGGAAGGCTCATACTTGGAAATAACAGGCGTCAGAGTGCACTGACAGAATGTCCCCATTGATTGTTGATTCTGCTGGTACAAGTTTAGATTGATAACTGAGTTATCTACAGTCCTTTTATTCTGAAGTGAGAACATTTACACTTGTAGCTGCAGCATTTTCTTTAGATGAATGATTCTTATCCGTGAACTGCAACGCTACCATCCTCTTTCAGACTAATAGGAGCTGCCATTCCTGTTTCCACACAGAGTGAAAGTGATCTGCTGTCTGTAACAGTGTACAGACGAATGAACGGGCAACATTCTTTCTGTGGGAAGACGATGCTGACCACTGCACCACTGCCCTGCCCAAAAATCATCTAAATCATTTTGTATGGAACATTTATTATCCACTAAAACGTTGAAGTCTTTCTTGAAGTAAATGAAGTGGATGAAAGAGTCAGTTCTCACGCAACACATTTAAACTTAACAGGAGAAACTGACATTTTATCCCCAGTGTCACTGCAGTTGAAGAGAAATACTCTTTTACTCTCTGGGAGAGAAAGAAAAAAAAAAAACCCTGACATCTGCTCCCACGTGGCCACGCTAAGAAGTGAAGGATCTAGCTTCTCTTCATTCTCTAGTTCCTCCTCATGTCACAGTGCACTCCTGTCGTTCCTCCTGATTTACCAGACATCCTCTTTCCCCTGCTGTCACATTTGGTACAGATGGTTAGGCTCTATGGAGTGGCCTGTCAGTCTCCATTTGGCCGCCTCTGTGTGACAGCAGGACCGATGGCTTGTGAAGGGCCCCCGACTTTCCCAGCACACGGACACTGACATTTCTCAAAGGGGCTCGCGTGCGTGCTTCCCACCCAGCCTGAAGAAAGAAATGAGGAACCTGAAGTTGACCCAAAGCCCTGCCACAGGCTACGAGAGTCAGGGATGGATGGAGGAGGGAGAATGGAAGAAGGGGAGAAAGAGGAGGCGGAGTAGTTGGGATTCGATTTTAAAGAGGAGTGAAAATGTTCATGTTTATACGCACAAACATGAATATGATGCTGTTAAACCTCATGAAAAGGGTTGGGCCTGCAACGTTTGTGCATATCCAAAGACCTGTTGATAACAAGCTCTTGTAAAACCTAATATCAGCATATCTGTTAACGGAAAAACACTGCATTTGGAAAAAAGTCTAAAAGGAAGAAATCCATGGTTATTATGGCCTCCTACTCTCATATTTAGAAAGGAAAATCAGGTTGCATGCAAACATGTGTAAGTCCCTGTGTGTGGATGGGATATTATAGCTCACATCACCAGATAATCCTGTTTCCCGCACTGCTGCGCTGACCATCCTCGGCACACAGCTAAGTGTTGCTGGTGATGGCGGTGAGGAGAGGTGAAGCACCATTAACCAAAGCACACCTTTACCTCCATCGCCAACTTCATCGTTTTTTTAAAGCAAGCGGATGACGGCATGTTCTTTCTCACAGCGGAGAAACACAGGCTTTGTCATATGCAAGATACATAAAATAAGGGGAAGGAATATTTTTCTGTAGCTTCTTGATTTTTTTTTGCAATTTTAGGATTAAAAATGAAAGGCTTCCACTTAAAAATCCCAGATATTAGAATTAAAGGAGTTTTGTTTTTTTTATTAAACAAAGAGCCTAAAAAGTGTTTATTCATATAAGGCAGCACTTGGAGGACGAGTTCAAACATTGTCTAAATAATAAAACATTGAATATCCAGATTATCCAGGTTATAACAAGAAACCAACACTAATATAACCTTTGTCAGTGTTGTGTAAAATTGTTACATTGCATTCTGGCTGCAAGGTGGAGACCACACTTGAGAATCCAGAGGGTTGGGGTGGGGAGGGTGGGGGTTAGCTGCTGTATTGTAGCGCCTCAGGGCAATGCTCCCAGTCAATATATATCTCCACACTCGCTCCTGCGCTCCCATTTGAGCGGGACGCGCTGCCCTGCCGCTGCAGAGGAGTGACAGACAGCCACGCCGGCGACGCTCACTGGGTATGAACGAATGCATTTCCTCTCTTCCTTTAAAAGCAGTTTATGGCATGCAAGTAACATTTGTTAGTGAAGATTAAGTGTTTTAGAAGGAGGGAAAGAAGAGGCCCGTTAAATTGTGCTTTTGTTTGAAATCGATGCTGTTTAGTTTCCAGCAGCTTGTTGTTGTTGTTGTTGTTTGTGTTTTTTTTAAATGTGAGGTTTTGATATTATTATTCATTCATTTCATTACATTTTGTGACTGTATTTGGTTTTAAAATGACCACACTTTTTTTTCCTCCTGCAACTGAACAAATGTTATGCATTTCTATAATGTTAAAATGTATTACTAAGTATATTAAAATGTATTATTATTCTCAGCTAATTTAAATTTGTCAGCATCTTCTTTTTTTTTTTTGTCTAAGGAAATTTAAATGCCACTAAGTAACTTTTGGTATTTGTCATAAATGTATGGCTTTTGCCACCATCCAAAAAAAAAAATAGTGTTTCTAAAAAAATATTGTTCAACTTACAAATTTACATTAGATTTGTATTTTTTCTCAGAGAAAATTAAACATAAAATTACACTAAAGTCACAATTCTTTAATCCTCTTCTTCTCCTCTTTATTTTATTTCTTATAGAACTTTTTCTCTTCTCAGAGGGAGCCGAACGACAGCTCACGCCAGCTATCTTATTAGGTAAAGTGTGAAATCGAAAAGTTTGAATTGAGAAAAAAACACGAGGGCTTGAAAATGTATCGACTTCCTGTGGAAAAAGCCAACGCTTCATGCTGTCAGCGGCGTGGTTGCCGTAGCATGTAACTTGTCAAAGCTTTTAGTGTGGTGAACCTCCTTAATTGCAACAATAGATGTTCAACCTGTTAAGCTTGTTTGATCATTGTTCCTAAAAGCTTAAAACAAGACCACAGGGTTCAGATATGGGTGGCGGGGGGGCCAAGTGCACAGGCGGTGGAGAGGGGAGCGAATAGCAGTGGCCAGAAGAGGGGGAAAAAAATTACTGTAAAAATGATTTTTATTGATTGGCTCGCAGCAGCAGCTGTTAGACTCCATTATGAGCCTAAAGCTCAGGTCAGAGCCCTGAGGCGAACAAGTGAGGCAATCAAATGGTCGGCCACTAACGGGCCCGTTCTGAGGGTCCAGTTGGGAGAGCAGTTATCAACAGCCTGCCACCCTTTGTTTTGTCATCACCCTTCGAGCCGTCTAATCACAGATGAGATTCGTCTGCTGTCTCTTCACATGAAGGTCCGTCCACGCGGTCACCTGTGTTCGCTTGGCTCTCCTTTAGCTCAAATCTTTTAACAGATTCATGTAGGACAGAAAAATGAGTTGGTGAAGTTTTTTTTACCATCAGCTTGGACCCTGAACCCCGCACTAGGCTTTCATCTCTGAGAGACCCGAGGAAAAAAGGCAAAATAAAAGCCCCCAAAGCAGAGCGTTTTAAATTGAGGAGCACGCGCCTCCTTACATCTTCTTCCACTGCAGGATTCAGCCGACGGCTTTGCTCGCAGTAGAAAAAGATCACAAAGTTTCTGAATTTTAACAGATGGGGGGGAATAGTTTAATTGATTTGAAAGGATTGGAACACAATGCTGTTAATTAAACAAAATTTCAAACTAATGGAATAACAGAAAAGAGGAGGTCATAGAGGGACTATTGTTAGTAAACTTAAAGGACAGCTGTAGCCATGTCATTTGAAGATCACAGAAAAATAAAAATTAAGTTAAAAAATGAATCATAAATATTTGATAGTCTAAAATCTCAGAAATAATGTAAATAAGATTTTAAAGGTTTTTATTGGCCCTTTTGGTTAGACATGCCAAACTGTATATTTAGTATTTTCCAATCATAAGAAAATTATTAATTGTATTTAAAAATACCAAATTCCACTCTTAAACCCTCCCAAAAAATGTTACCATCACTCATGTCATCACCCATGCTAATACTGTCTAACAAGTATGATCCCAGTGTAGATGGAGAAACTAGTAAGATGAGGCGGTGCAGGAAAGCAGTGGAACCTCTGCACCATGTCCTGACCCAGATCCCAGTCCTGGCACTAATGACGCCCTATAGGCATGATGCCAGGCTCTCATTAGGAGTCAGGCCTCAAACCCCCAACTTCTCCGCCTTTCTTACCAGCCGTGCGCAATCCTGGGCACGGCTGCGCTGAGCCTGTAGCCGGCCTTCGAGGGCCTGGCCCCAAAACTCAAGCAGGGCTGTGAATGTTGTGAGACCCCCCACTGCACAGGTGCAGAGTCCCCTGTGACATGCCCCCCAGCCCTGGGCCCTGCTAGTGCCTGGTGCTGCACTGGAACTAATGAGTAGTGGCAGGTACAGTGAGAACAGAGCAGCGTGGGCCTCCCTGCAGTTAGGTTAGTGGCAACCCTCGGCTTAGGCAGAAAACAAATGTTCTCTCATAGTACACATATGTGCATAATGACATAAATCACCCTCCAGTGCACAGGCAACTTTATCTCTCATGGTTTGTTTTCTTGCAAAAATGAACATTGCATCTCTGTTTTGATGTCAGGAAACAAAACATCATGTATCCAAATTTTTCTGTTCATTTTCAGATTCATTTGCAATCCGTTCTCTTGTTTATTTCACAGGTACGACTGCAGTTTCATGAAGAAGATGCCCTTCTTCGTCGCCATCCACCCACAAAATTAACAAAAGCCTTGCATCAAATGAAATGTGCTCTGAAACAAAAACGATATCTAAAAGTCTAGCTCGAGTTGTCAAAATTTAAGTTACAGTCTTCCGAAATATCAAGACTCAGCCATGTCCAAGGATGACACCTGCAAAGTTACGTCTGCCAGCAAACACAAGGAGCGCAAGCCAAAGAAACCTCACTACATCCCCCGGCCGTGGGGCAAACCCTACAACTACAAATGCTTCCAGTGCCCCTTCACCTGCATGGAGAAGTCTCACCTGTACAACCATATGAAGTACAGTCTGTGCAAGAACTCCCTGTCTCTGCTCATAGAGTCAGACTGGCCATATAAAAAGGGCAACATCCTGCACCCAGAGCAGCTACGGCCCTTTCAGCAGGCCCATGGCCTGCACGCTTCCGGAAAAGATGAGCTAGAACAGGTGATGCACACCGAGGAAAGGCAGGGTCAAAGGAGATCTGTGGAGGAGGAAGGTGAGGGCAGAGACAGCCAGGGAACAGAAGATGAAGAGGGACAAGGAGAGGGCGCGGAGCTCACTGGGCTCATCAAAGAAAGCTCAAGTGATGGCAGCAGAGGTGAAGCAACGGAGTGCACTACCAAGAAAACCAAGCAGCTAGATTCAGAGCTCGATGACATGCTCTCACTCGAAGATCAGTTTTTACGAGCCCGCTCTGTGGAGGTAGAGGCCCAGCTGAGACATTATAAGCTATCAAAGACATGTCTAACAGCTCCTGGGCTTCTGTCAGAGCAGTGGCGGCTGCTGGCATCCAGCCACACTAAAGCCAAGGCTGAAGGTCCTCAGCCTCGAGTGAACAATTCGTTCCCCTGTTACCCTCCTCCGCCAAACCTGGTGGATTACCAGGACCCCACTGGACTCAACCTTTCTGTGCTTGGGGTAGGTTATCCCATCAGCCCCAGCCTCTTTTCCTACATGAACTCAACTCTTCCCGCTGCAGCCTCAGGTGTCACCGCCCAGACCCACGCACAGCTCGCCCAGCTCCCCTTTCTGGCGTCGGCTGCCCAGCTGATACACCCAGCCTCCAGCGCTCCCACAGATCGAGCTCTCATCCCCCCTCGACTCTACTACCCCTTCCTGTGTGAGCACGCATTCGGACAGGCATCCGGTCAGAGCGACGCCAGCAAAACTCTCAAGACATCCGCAAACAGTCTAGAAGCAAGTCCTTTGTCTAGCTTCCAGCCTAAAGTCAGTCTGTGGAAAGTGCCTGCTGTGAGGCCAGGAACCACCATCACTCCTACTGGCTGGGTGTCACCTCAGAGAGACTCCCCCGACCAGGGCTACAGGCTGGGGGAAAAACTGCAGGCTGCAGCCAAGGAAGGCAGAGCAAGCTGGGGCCTGAAAAGGGCAGGAGCTGCACTGAGAAATCAGGAGGCACCTGTGGAGAAGAAGCCAACCTTGGGCTTGACTTTAGACCTTCTGAAGAATATTCAAACTGCATCGACTCTTCATATGGCAACAGACAAACTTCTCTTCCAGGACAGGTAAACATTTTATAACTTATAAAATATTTTGTTATGCAATTTGTTATAGAATGTAGTAGTTTTATCATAAAATTGACACCATCTGTTCTACAGTGTGGATTACATCATTTGGGGGTATTTATTTCATTCTTTCACTCTTAGTTTGCAGGATGCTCAGCTTCAGAGTCGGCCCGCTGAGCTGTGGTACAGCGATCACCTCACAAGTCCCAACAGCGAAACACCTTCTCTCTCAACCTGTGGGGGACCCAATAGACAAGACTCAGCTGCTACAAGGACAATCGGAGCGTCTGAATCCGTCGCCGCTCTCCTCGGTGACCTCTCCAAGGCGCTGCAGGAGTACCACGAGGCTGAACGCAAAATCTCCCACCTAGAAAAGGAAGATATACCTGCCCAGAGACATCTCTGGGAACATCTGAACAAAATCCGTAGCGAGCTTTCCCACATTCACCAGGCTTTGGAGCGAACAGCTCGCCAGAGCGATGGGCCTCTGGACCTGTCGGTGAAGAGGGACTCGACAGACAGCGATCAGAACAAGAGAGAAGATGTTCTTCTTCGAGAAAACACAACTGAGACGGAGGACGAGGACGAGGACCTGGAAGAGAAAAAACAGGAAGAAGACGATGAGAGCGAGAGGAAGGCGATAAGGGCCTCGCTCGAGAGTCGTAAACAGTCGCTGGACATGCTGATTAAGATGAGTCAGGCATCAGTGGTAAACACGGAGGTTCTCTCGCCTGGTGGCCTTGGCCTGAGGCCGAGTCCTGCCGAGGCCTTGTGGGCGAGCAGAACCACCAAGTGCGAGGCAGACTCCAGCGTTCTGCTCTGCCCCGACGGCCGGTCGGTAGTGTTCACTGACATCCCCCCCGCTGCCAAACCCCCAAAGAGACCCCCATCCATACAGCGACTCGAAGCCCACTGTCCTCCAAGCCCTTTAACAGCGACTGACAACTAAAAGCTCTGCTCATCTGGCTGTAATATAACTGAGCCCATACATGCAGTCTTCATTGTTACTGGCATGCCTCAGATTTCCACCGGCTGGACAAGAAAAAAAACTGCCACCCCTATTCTCAGTTGTGCTCAGAAACATGTTGCACCTTATAAAGCAAAAAGAGAATGAATAAAAACAGATTTTTTTTCACAACGCACTAAAGGATGTTGATTGTTAACACAAATGATTTTAAAAACATGTTACATCAGCAATTTTTATCAGGCAAATTTGAACAATTACGCACATTAACAATCATGATGAGCGATAATCCTTTGAATCAATTTGTAAATATTGTAAAGAAAATAAATGTAATTATTGTAAACTGTTTTAAAGGTTAATGTTTTTATACGGATGATGTCATGTTGGACCGAAAATAAAATGTATCGTGCACGGTGATTCTTCGAGGAACCACAAACACGTCTGCTCTTTTCATTTAGGTGAGAAAATGGAACAAAATGAGAAATAAGAAACAAAGTAAGACAGAATGCAAAGCTTTATCGATAGAAAGACAAATAGATCCAAAGAGGCACCATGACCTGACTTTGCATCGGTTGTGCTAAAGGTGAAGCAGCTCCTAAAGCCAAAGCGCCACCGGCTGGATCACCTGAGCCCCTGCAAAAGGTCAGGGCTTCGGGGCCGACCTCCACGTGAACTAAACTTAAGACTACCCGTCTGCCCCGAGGACCGGAGCAGACAGCCGGGCAGCCCCGGTCACCATCATCACACTCAACACGCGGCAGCAAAGGTCAGCTGCCAGGACCAGAAGAGCCACCTCTGGATGTTCAGCCTCAAGAGGTCAAGTCAGAATGACTGGCTGGTCATTTTAACAGCAGTTTTCTCTCCAAAAATATATATTTTAATTGTTAAAACAGTCACTGCAAAATCTGTTTTTTTTCCTGCTAAGTAGAAAAAATTTTTGGTTTGGTTTATGGTTTGAAATGTTATAATTTCTGCAATGGGCAGGTGACCTTTCAGGTTGCAGATAAGGATATGATGATGGATGATGGAAGTTGCATAATGTACCATTTACATGATCAAGACTAATATCTTTATTCTTATAAAAAGAAGACAAATATAAATCTTTGGTTTGTAGATTTCCTGCACAAGTAAAGATTTGACCTAAAGTTTTGTGTGGCTGGTTTTGAAGAACATTAGGACTGGCAGGCTGATAGCGCCCTCAAGTGGACAAAGCCAGATGAGTTTCCCTCATGTAAGCGCTGACACAGTGCTCAAGTAACTGTAATATTGTTAAAGATCATCGTTCTCTGGCAATTATAAAGGTTCAGGAACTCTCTCACACAGCCATCTCTGGGGTTACAGAGAAAAGGCTTTCTCCAGCCATCATGGATTATCAAACCAGTTCTCGCAACAAGCCCTGCAGCAGAGTCGTGAGGACAGGATGTAGTGCTGACCACTGGTCTGCCCACACCAGCAGAAACCACTTGTGGTGGAGCATGTGGAAAGAAGTACTTGATCCTCAACCTGGCCGTGAAGCCACTCTCAGGCACATGAAGAAGGGCTGGTGTCTGGCTGTCAAATTGGTTCAATCTAAATAAAGTTGAGTTGTCCAAATTTATTAGATACAATTGAAATCTCAGGATAAATATTAAAGAACAAGGGCAATCATAAGCTGAAGCTTGCCATCAGAGAAATCCAACTTTTAGGATTCGCTCGTGCCTAAGAGCCTCCTCCACAGAGCATGACCCTCCGCCTTCGTCAGCGGCGGGGCCGTTGCTCTGTTCTCCTGGCTGTTTTCAGGAGAAACCGCGGATGAGCTCTTGAAGAAACATCTCTTCACCAGGCTGTCGGGTTTCTGTGCAGATGCTCTAAGATGTGCTTTCAGTCGTTCTGCAACAGCCGCTTCAAAAGCACCATCACCCAGTACCATGACAGCATGCAGCAGGTGTTTAGAGCCAAACTGTCGGCAAAGGTCTTCGTAGATGGGGACGTGCATTTTGTCCAGGGTTTGTGGGAGAGAAGAATGCAGCTCATCCGCTGTCCTCGCTCTCACGCGTGACACCATTTTACAAATGTCCTCATTTCCAGCCGGTGCGTAGGTCTTCTTGCAAATGTGAGCCACCAACCGTTGGATAAACACGGCGAGGGAAGTCGTTTTGTCCTGTGTCAGCACCTCTGAAGCGTATGTCCAACATTCAAAAGGTTGAGGAGTTTGAGCTCTTTGATGGAGGGCGAGTGGCGGCCTCACCATCGCCTCTGGTGTCTTTAGATCTTGGCTTGATATGTAAAGAAAAGTAAAGAAAACTGGGTTTCAGCAGGAGTAAATGCTCTGATTGTGATGACACTTGATAATCATCACTGTTAACAGGTCTTTAGACAATTCAATAACAGGCATTAGCATACAGAATTGAGGTGAATATATATTTAGAAATATGTTTTATTACACTGATTGATTTTGGCTTTAATCAGCTGACAAATGTGTGTGTATGTTCACACACTGAATCATCCAATAAGATCACATGAAGAACATGTTTATATGTATATTTTTTTTCCCTAAGGCAACAGTTGTTGCTATGGTTTCTGTTTGCTGCAAAACTCTAGTTGTATTTTTCCAAAAGACTTGGCAAATATTTTAGATTTAACTAGATTTGAATCCTTTCAGATGAGTTAAAAGTACATTTTGATGATCTGATGAGTCAAGAACAGTTTCAAGCCTGTCTTATGTTAATACAGACAGATCGTAACAGATTAAATAACAGATCATGTGGAGACCATATTTATATATTTATTTCAAAGAAACAGAAGCAAGGATCTCTGATACATTTACTTGTGTAATAAATTATATATATGTTTATTTTTATTTCTGCATATGTAGGCTAATATTGTTTAAATCTATAGGCAGAAGAGGAAAAATACTAAACATCCAAAACAGTTCCTTCCTTATCTCAAAATCAGTTAAAAATGTTATCAAAAGGTAAATATGAGAGACGCTCACGTGTGTTAAGTCTGCTTGTTTATCTTTTACCTTGTTCATTTGCTGTTTTCATTTGAATAATTCAGCACTTCTTCCACCAGGTAAAGTTCTCTTTCTGTACTGTTTTGCACGATCACGGCTATCCGTCTCCTCCAAGCACTTTGCACATCGAAGGTCTGTGCAAGTGAGATCTGTTTGATTTGTGCTCCTTGTAAAAGGTCTCCAGAACCTCCACCTAGTCGAAGTTCATGTGCGCATGCGCACGGACAAAACAGGCACGGAGGTGAGCGGCGCACTCTGGCCTAATGTCCAGTTTTATACTCGTTATTTCAGACGGAGCTGGCGGGTAATATGCAGAAACTGATTTTTATTCGGCTGGTACCCTTCATAATGTGGAGGTTGAATAACAAGTTTTCCTTGCAACAAATAGCATCGGTAAGTCTGCAGTGCGACTAATCTATTAAATGCATTTTCCGGTTGTAGTGGGCCAAAATTCCTCCAAAAACACGAGAGACCATTATTTGACGTTATTGCTTTTTCTTTATCAGTGTTTATCAGTGTAATTTTTTGTGGCCAGTGTGATGAGTTTCCCCACTTATAAAATCCCACTTTAACCCTAAACACAAAGACGACCCTGTGAGGTCTAAATCATCATTGTGATAACCCCAGCCTTACAATAAATTATTTTTATTGTCCCTTGATTGCCAAAGACTTCACTTGCACCATTAACCTGAGCGGCTATTATAATCTACACTCTAGTCCAGAAGGTGGTGGTAATGCGCCTACTCCCAAGCTTGCAATTAGGCAGCCCATACAATAGGGGGCGAACTCTGATTTTTAGTGACGTACAACCTGACCCCTGCCCTCGTGTCGTCATCCGACCCTGACTCTCACGTTTTCCAACCGTGACCTCAGGCTGTCGACGGACTTCAGCACGCTTCGTAACTGCAGCCTAAGCGAAAGCGCCAAGTAGAAGGGCATAGACACATTATTCCGACTGCCGTTGCGGTTCTGGTTGTCCCTTACAGCTTGCTGAGCGGAGTCAGGCGGGAGAATAAATGGCCGGAGTTGAGGAGCTGTCCCCCGCTGCGGGCCCGGTGTCCACCCGGCCCCCAGAGGACGAGATTGACGACGACGAAGATGAAGATGTAAGTGCCTTATTATTTCTGGGCTCTTGAAAAACAACTGAAAGAAAGCTGGACTTTAGCTCATTTTTTGTTTGCACTGTTAGTTCCATAGCTAAACCGGGAAAACAAGGCTAACTAGCTAGCTACCTGACTACCTGGTCTATGTTAATAATGCTGTAAGCTGAAAACCAGCTTCACTAAGCTAGAAGTGTAACGGATCACACGATTGTTGTACCGAAAATACACAAAAAATGACCTAAACAAATTTGATTTCTGTCTGTGTTTTAACACTCTGTACCGGCTTCCTTGCATTTCCTTATAACAGCAGTAGCCGGCAGGCCGTTGTATTTCTGCTACTGTCCGTTCATCCATCCATCCTCTTCCGCTCGCCTTCTCAGTGTCGGCGCTGGAGTCTATCCCAGCTATCTTAGGTCGAGAGGCAGGGTACGCCCTGTACAGATCTGCAACTTGTTGCAGGGCTAACACAGAGAGACAGACAACCATTCACATGTATGGGAAATTTAGACTCTCCATTAAACCTAACCCTACTGCATGTGTTTTGAATGTGGGAGAAAGCCGGAGTACCCCGAGAAAACCCACGTAAACACGGGGAGATCATGCAAACTCCACACAGAAAGGCCCGGGCCAAGGTGGATTAGAACCCTGACTTCACTGTGCGTCAACACACACGTTTTCTGAGGAGTCTTGGCGACCTGTACGGGGTGTACCCCGCTTCTTGCCCTGTGACAGCTGGGATAGGCTGCGGTCTAAAATTCACCTAAGATGGAATTTTGTGCCATTACAACCCTATGTCTGTGTAGGTTCTCAGTCATCCAGGTCATGGTAGTTTCAGGAGCTTGAAAAAAGGCGACTGGACGTCCTTTTGTATCTTGAAGATGTTTCACCTCTCATCCAAAAGGCTTCTTCAGTTCTCAAAACAAATGGTGGAGAGACCCAGGTATTTAAACCCCTGTGGGCGAGGTGTGTAAGGAGGCATGGGTCATTACAGTCAGAGGTTTTGGATGAAACCAATTTGGGACTTTGCTCTGTTGTTTCACGTGACCTATTGAGCTCACTGGAACAAAGGTGTGAATGGGGGTTGAGACGTCTGGGAAGGGAACTCAGGACAGCATTGTAAGCGGTTGAAAGTTGGTGACGTAATCCACCTCCTCTGTTCAAACATGGTTGTTCACAGTGGCTTCTTTAACTCTCATCTGTCTTTCTGATCTAAGATGTGAACATTGGCATCCTCAAAGTCCAGTCACCTTTTTTCAAGCTCCTGAGACCATTACAACCCTACCACAGACATCTGTATCTTGCTTCCTTACTTGCATGTTGTTTAATTTCTCTGCATATATTCGTTAATTAGAGGTGTTTCTTTATTCTCTGATGCACATTGTCTTTAATTAAAGGAAATACTTTTTCTTTTTGTTTGTCCGTAAGTTGGATGAGACCCTGGTGGAGAGATTGTGGGGCCTGACAGAGATGTTTCCTGACACGATGCGCACAGCTGCAGAGGTGTCTGCACAATGCTCAGTCTCACTGCTAAAGAAGTTTTACAGGTATGTCTGTGTGCGTCTTTTCATTTTCATGAATGCGGTGGGACATGGCTGAAACACCTCAAGAAGGCACCCAAACTTTCTCAGCTGTTATTTTTTAAAAGCTCATTTCCACCACTTGCATCTGCAGTGTCTTTCTTTTGGTCCCTTCCCAAAGCTTGTGATCACAGGTGAGGGTAGAACGACTGGTAAACTGACAGCTTTGCTTGTACCACATCACCACTGACACTGCACCGAGCTAAAAAAAATACAATACAGCAACTGGTTTGATTTAATTAAATTTCAATTGTTACTCACTTCCCTGAGCAATTAAAGCTGCAGTTGGCAGAAATCTAGAAAAGGTAGCAAATGTTTTTTGAAAATGAAGATTTGTCCTCCTGCGATTTGCTCTTTGGCTTAAAAAAATTGTCACATTTAGTTAACGGGCGCACTGTGTTCTCGGTTCCGTGGTCAGATTTGCCCTCCACACATGTCATTCAGTCTCAGAAAGCTAAAATGGTGACTGGATTTTATATACAGTCTTATGGTTTCATACATGATTTGAACCTCACTGTGGCGGATTATGGTCCTCTGATTAACTCCTTTGTTTATAAGTGATTGGCCATGACGAGAGCTTATTTGTTTTTTCTGAAGTCTGAACACATCTAAGAGCAGTTGTAGGAGCCTCACTGGATTCATTTTTTTTCTGAGAACATCTTTGAAAGAGAAACCTTTAGATTTGAGATCCTTGTAACATGATTGTAGTAACATTAGTCTTTGCATATTAGAATATATTTCACTAAAAGGTCACATGCTACAAGTTACTTCATAAATTTGTTATCTGTCCTTAAAAATCGCACTTTGTCCAAACCATAACACAGGATATATTTTAAACATCATATTCTAATTAGGCTGCTCTCTTGTTTCAGTTTTTCCCGCTCTGCACTCTGGGTTGGCACTACGTCCTTTATGATCTTGGTGCTGCCTGTTGTCTTTGAGACGGAAAGGCTACAGCTGGAGCAGCAGCAGCTACAACAGCAGAGACAGGTGAGTCTTCATGCACTCGGGTTAACCACCAGCTGATAGAGAAGAGTCACGGGGTAACTATGATGTAGTTAATTTGTAGTGGTTTAGGGGAAGAGCAAGCCTAAGTATGGGAAAGCATTTATTTTCTTAATTGAAAATTGCAGAGAAGGATGCATCAGTGATCGATTCTTTCCTCTCCAGATCCTGTTGGGACCCAACACTGGAATGTCCGGTGGGATGCCGGGCATGATGCCTCCTGCACCTGGCAAAATGTGAGGAGACAGGAAGGGCCGGCATGAGCCAGAGATCTGCTGTTGACAATGCAGCAGGGAACACTCACAAGGAGAGACAGAGAGACCACAGAGAAGAGCGAAGAACTGAAGTCTAAATCGGGGGTAAAAAAGGCAGAGAGGCCGTATGTCAGCAGGATTCAGATCACTCCAGCATTTTGACGAGGAGGATGTGATGTGTCCAACACTTCTGTCTCGCTGTCTCTCCTTACTCAAAATGTCATGCAGAGACTGGTTTTCAGAATCACTGCTTCTGTTTTTTTTTGTTGTTGTTTTGTTTTGTTTTTTGTTGTTTGTTTTTTTTATAAATCAGCATAAATAATGTCATCTTAGGGGATACCAGTTGCAGGTGGATACAGTGAAATGTGGAGGTTAGCGGTGGTATATCTTGGTGTTCGTGGTTTGAAGAACGGTACTTTTGTTGGCAGTTCTGTTGATCTTAATATGCTGATTGCTTTCACTTGTATGTGAAGTTAGAGTATCTGATGATATCCGACAGGTTTTATTAAGTTATAGGAAGGGTGTCTACAGTGGCCTCTTGAAGTTCTACAGACTTTGATTACACTTTTCATTTCTCCCTGTGTGCTGTTGATCTGTTTGACTCAATTCACCAGTGTACTATATGTGCATATTATGTCAGAGTGTAATGCTTCTCACCTGGAACCTTCCACGGTTATTGGTTTTATGTCTTCCTGGTTAAATGACCATGACATGTCCAGTCTTAACAGAATGTAATTTTGTTTTCTTTGTCATTCATGCGACTTTTATCGTGCTCACTGAGCAATCCCATGCTTCTGTTTTGTCTTCAACCTGACCGCCAGAATTAAAACACCAAATTACATAGAAGGTCTTGTGTTTGCTTTCACCTTGTTTTCGTGAGGTTGATCATATATATTATGGCATGCAAATGCCCACAGTCTGGCTGTAATACTTATGTTCAAATTAATTAGTCAGTAGAGGGATTAAAGCAGTGTGTACACTTTTAAGACAATGTTGCATTCAGGTACGTTTCCAGAGAATCACAATAAAAATGTGTTGCAAACAGCAAATATTCAAAAAAGCTATTAATATATTTTTTCACACCTCTTTAAAAATATTTTTATGGAGGCATTCGTTAAAGTGACTAAAAGCCATATTCATACTGTTGTTTTTCTCACATGTCTTTATGTTCAATTAACTGGTGAAAATTACATTTCCGATTGCACCCGAATGCATCTAAACTCAGAAATTCCCGCCTGTGGCTGAAGGCTAGTTTTGTCTTGAACACATCTTTTAAATTTTAAACAGTGTTTTTTTTCTGTCAGCCTGCTGTAGTTGCCTTCTGGTAACTAATAATAATCTGACGATAATCTGACAGTCTTTATTTGTAATTTAGCCTGTTGTCCTTTTTGTGTTTGGTTTTTTTGTAAAATTGGTACACACAGTTAGCAAACAGTTAGCTTGTTTTTAGACTGGCTAAAGATCTCGGCTGAGTAACTTGAAGGAAAATATCTTAGTCTTAAACGGTGACTTTATTCTACATTGAAAATGAAAGTTGCGGAAGATCAAGTTGTTGAAGAGGATTCTAGTTTCCAGGATGATGAGGTAAAATATTGTTAATTTTTTATTCAGCTTTTAATATAATAGCCCTCGACAAAAATAGGGAAAAAAGCGTTTTCAACTATAAACCATTTTTAAAAAATAGTTGAAATAACACAACTGTCAAGTTATCAGCTCAGGTACGCTCTAAAATAGATACTAATATTTCATAAAGCTAATGTCTTAATAGCAGATTAATACATTTCTAAAAGTGTGTAAGCTGTGGCCTTTTTAAGCTCCTAGCATTTAGCTCATGTAGATATTTTTCTCTAAACCTCACAGGAGTCTTTCTTCCAAGACATTGACCTCCTGCAGAAACACGGGATAGTGAGTAAACCAGCTGAGCCGATACACACTCATCAGATCAAAAGTAATTTGTCTGTGGCATTCAGTCTAAGCCTCCTGCTCCTGTGATCGCAGAACATGGCAGACATCAAAAAGCTGAAGTCAGTGGGCATCTGCACTGTAAAGGGGATCCAGATGACTACCCGCAAAGCTCTGTCCAATATCAAGGGCCTGTCAGAGGCAAAAGTGGAAAAAATCAAGGAAGCTGCTGGAAAAATCCTGGTAAGATATTCTTGTGAATCCTTAAACTTAAAAAACATATTTGAAAAACTCCATCCATCTATTTGCTTCTGGTTATCCAAGGAAGCAAAGTGGTGGAAATAAGTTTGGGTAGTGAGGGCAGCAGTCTACACAGAGAAGCCCAGACATCTCTCTCACTAGCCACCCCCTACACCAAGGCGTTCCCAAGCCAGTCGAGAGATATAATCTCTCCAGTGTGTTTTGGGACTACCCCAGGGCCTCCTTCTGGTAGGACATGCCCGGAACACCTCACCCATAAGGCATCTAATTGTATTCTCAAACCACGTCAATGGGCTCCTTTTCTTCTCTGAGCCCCTCATGAATGATTGCACTCCTCACCCTATCTCTAAGCCACCATTCGGAGGGAGCTCATTTCCGCCACTTGTATCTGCTTGTAACGCTTGTGGCCATAGGTGAGGGTGGGGGCGTAGATTGATCGGTAAATTGACAGCTGACAGCAAGACAATCGACTGGTGCAGCATCTGCAAACCGTGGCTTCAATCCGTCTTCACTCCCACTTGTGAACCCAACAGACCCTGAGATACTTAAACTGGTTCCTGGACTGGAGTGGGCACTGCAGCCTTTTTCTGGCTGAGGAAGCTGATTTGTGTTTTTGATTATTCTCTTCATGTTATAGAATGTCGGTTTCCAGACGGCCTTTGAGTACAGTGCGAAGAGGAAGCAGGTGTTCCACATCACAACTGGGAGCCAAGAGTTTGAGTTAAGTTTTACTCACAGCGGACCTTATTCACACTAGTGATATTCTGCCCTCCTGGCTAGAATATCACTAGTGTCACCAGTACAAAGAACAAATAAAACAGAGAACATAAAAGTTAAAGACATTTCAATAAAAACAAAAACAAAAAAGCGTGGATCTTTTCTGGATTTCACTGATGAAAAGTTTAAAATCTCTGCACACATGAATTAATCACAGGTGCATAAAAGCATCAAAACACAGTAATCAAACCAGACAAATTAATAGCATGGATTTAATGGAAATAATTATGTAGTGTTTGTAGTTCTGCATCATTTTACATATGCATGTGAACTGTGTCTGCAGTAAATTGCTGGGTGGAGGCGTAGAGAGTATGGCTATCACAGAGGCCTTTGGCGGTGAGGAGACACCCCTCTTCATCACACTCCGCTGCAATGTTTTTCTGTCTTCGTGTCTGTTTTTAAATTCATCATTTGACATTTGGTGTGTCGTGTTGTGTCATCCTCCAGAGTTCCGCACAGGAAAAACCCAGCTGTCTCACACACTTTGTGGTGAGCAATAAGACCTTTAGCTTGTTTTTTTAGCTTCCTGGTCCAGAGAAAATTAAACAAAAGCATCACATCTGTGATGAAACATGTTCTTTGTTGTTCAGTCACTGCTCAGCTGCCAGGCGAGGACGGTTACTCAGGCGGAAAAGTCATCTTCATTGATACAGAGAACACCTTGTATCCTTATAATGGGCACATGAGATTTGACAGAACGCTGCCATGTAATGATAATGTCAGTCTGTCTCCCATTCTCCTTGACTTGTGTGATTTCAGTCGGCCAGACAGACTGAGAGACATCGCTGACAGGTTTAATGTGGACCATGATGCAGTGCTGGACAATGTGCTTTACGCTCGAGCCTACACTAGTGCGAACCTCCATTATAGTTTATTTAGACGGACTTTTTTTTATAGCTTTAAAAGAAAAACAAACATCTTGACCTTTCTTGACTGATTTCTGTCCTTTCTGCAGGTGAACACCAGATGGAGCTGTTGGACTTTGTAGCGGCCAAATTTCATGAAGAAGGCGGAGTGTTCAAACTGCTGGTAATTTCTCCTCATTTTGATTTTAATCATCAAAACTGTAAAGCTAGTCACGATGGAGGACAACAGCTGGCAAAACACAACAGCCAGCCTCCGTCGTCTCCAACCTTTCACTCTCCTTGTGTGCTCCTCATTGTTAGATTATCGACTCCATCATGGCTTTGTTCAGAGTCGATTTCTCTGGCAGAGGGGAGCTTGCTGAGCGACAACAGAAACTGGCCCAGATGCTTTCAAGGCTGCAGAAAATCTCCGAAGGTCTGAATCAGGATCTATTGTTTTTGTGTATAAATATTAAAGCCACAAACATCTGCACCTCTCATTTATTTTACATGAAGTGCTTGCAGAGGTTTGTGGTTGTTGAGTGCAAATGGCACCTTTTTTTCTTTTATGTATCACTCTTAACACTGTACCGAACGGAGAGACATGCACAAGGAACCCCTGTGCTGAGCTCGCTAAAATTTTAGAGGGTGGTGTCTGCAGCAGTAATGTGGGAAAATGAAAATTTGCATGAATCAAAAGCTTTCAGGTTTCATCAGGTCTCACTTTGCCACGACTAATCTCACTGAAGCTTCAAAGCTGCTCCTTTACACACTGAACATCAGCACTGACTCAGAGACATCACAGAGTGGCCTAGTTCACAAGACTTAAGCTGCTGAAGGTATTAATAGACCTCTCCAAAATCATCTTTCATGCACGCTTCAGTGTTTTTGATCTATAATTTTGCATCTATTACGGATATACAGCATGTACACTTTCCCGCAATAACAGGTCACATTAAAAGAACTCGACCAGTAGTGGTCATTAAAAGCATCATTCAGACCAAGGGCAACATGTTGGCAATCTGTCTGAATGTATAAATTAGACTGCAATTATCTGCAAAGCTTTGACAGTCTGCTACTGTTTTCAGAACGTTTTCCTCCTCGAGTGACCTGGGCAATCTCCATGCAGTCAAAAGTGGTTACAAGTGTGCAGCACCCTCAAGCTGTGGGGCAAATATTTAGTCACAGGCTGTCAATCAATTGTACAATATGAATGAATTCAATCCAATTAGCAGACAGCCACTGATTTTTTTTTTCATAGAGGTTGCCATCGTTTTATTACTCATGACCGTTTAACATCTTTCTCATCATGAGGTCATATGATACAATGTGAAAGTTACATTTTTTTTCTTAAAATGGCACTTCTGTGAAGATTTTTCATTGACTTAGATCTGTGTTTTCTCCAGAGTACAACGTAGCTGTGTTTATTACCAACCAAATGACAGCTGATCCTGGAGCGGGAATGACGTAAGATAGATCCCCTCGTTCTAATAAATTGGAGGTTTTGTGCTAGAAACACTGATGTTCTTATGTTTCTTGCCCATTTCAGGTTTCAAGCTGATCCCAAAAAGCCAATCGGTGGGCACATCCTGGCCCACGCCTCCACCACACGCATCAGCTTGAGGAAGGGGCGTGGGGAGATGAGAATTGCTAAGATATTTGACAGGTATTTAGGTGTTCAAGGGGAATTTCATAGTGTTAGACCTAATTTAAGTGTTACACAAAAGAAAAAGATTAACAGAGTTATTGCATTTTTCTGTAATAATGTCAGGGCTGCAGCTCCATCTGGTGGCAGATTGCTGCATAACATTTAGGACAGTCCTTTATGGCACTGGGCATCAATTAACAGTTAGGCTAACCGACATGTACGTCTGATACAGACTAGTGACAATAGTGACCATTAGTTGACTCGTTGCACTAGTCTGACACGATACCTTGGTATCTGTGGCAAAAGCCTGAAAAGGTGTAGAAGCTGTATCAGGACCACTTTCGTAAATATCTGAGCTCTGAGTTGAGACTGCATCTGAGGAGGTAAAGTAAAGGCCTTTCGTCTTAAATCAGCTGTACTCATCTATCGCTTCATGTTTTCCTCTAGTCCTGATATGCCTGAGAATGAGGCCACCTTTGCCATCTCTGCTGGAGGAGTTACTGATGCCAAGGAGTAATGTATAATAAAAGGAAGACATGAGATTTATATATTAACTCTGTTCCTTGCTCACCTGTCAAGTTATTCCTTGTATTTATCTAATTAGCTTATTTATTAATAGTTTTGTTCACTTTATGTAACTTGTTAAAGTTAGTCTTATACCCCTGTACTTTTTGAAGACTGTATTGTTTTTAGTCAGCAGTGTTGTTTCTGTTTGAGAGATTTTAATGAAATTAATAAAGAATAAAAATCATGTTGTGATGTTTTATAGTTCAGTTTTAATTGATGAGGGGAAAAAAGTCCAGTTAAGCAGGTTTGCAGTCGTCCGGCGCTGCCCTCTGGCGGTGTGTGAGGGACGTGTAGCTGCCGTGCACCACTTCTCGTCAGCAACGTAGATCCATATGCTTGTCAAGGCAAGGCTTAACAAAGCGATGGCAACTTCATCGAGGGCGCTGCTAAGAGTCTGAAACACACCAGCAACTAAACTCGTTTGAACGGAGCCACAAAAATCACCCGCCTTCCACGGTGGTGGAAAGCCTGTCAACTCTGGAAAAAGCAGCGATGGACCCGAGAGACACAGCCCCGGATTCGTGGGAGCTGGAAGAGGATGCCGAGGCCCCTGCCTCCGCGGCGGGACTTCCAACCGCCTTCGCCGCTCTTAATGTCAACGCCAAGCCGTTTGTCCCCAACGTTAATGCTCCGGTATTTGTGCCAAGCTTCCTTCAAGCCAGCGCCACAGAAATGCCGGCTTCAGATGGTAGGTTAAACGACAGACAGCTGGAAGGAAGTTAGCTTAGCTTGCGTGCTAATCCAGCTAAGTTAGCTTTCCTGCCTATAACTCGCTGTGCTGAGCCCAGCCACTACCACAGTTATCACATACCCTCTAACTCATCAACAAGTCTGCACAAGTGCGGCTGTGGCGCAATAGCTAATTTGTAACCTAGTAACAACAACAAAATGTAAGCGTGACCCATGTTTTCTAATAGTTATGGAAGTATTGTGTTGTTTTCTTGTCTTTAAGGTACCCCTGATCCAGTTGCCAATATGGAGGTGTCAGAAACAGCTGGTATGCATCCACAGTGTACTCCAGACACCACATATTCACATATGTTACTCTGGTTGAGGCCCAGGAGGTAGATGCAGTCTCAGGTGTGCAAAACTTAACATCCAGATTTAAAGTGTCACACCAGACCTCGTGTCATTTTTAAAGCGTGGATGCTCACTTGTGAGTTGTCTACTTTAACTGAGTCATATTTGGTTTTCTGTCATTTGTAAAACCCACGTGCATGGGCCTAGGTAGAATGTGATGCAACCTCACTTGGCCCTGCCTAAAATAGACCTCCTACTGGCACATGCGTATGTGTCAAGCGCTGCCTGTCCAAGGCCCTGGCATGCTGTGTGTCAGTGCACTGTTTGGTTACACCAGGAACATATTAACTTTGTTCTACCAGACCGGAAAACAACGCCAAATGACCAGATGTAGTGCACATAAGGGCAGAGAAGTGAGCGGGCTCTGCGGTGACCTCTTCTTGTCACATTTCCTGTTAATATATTCACGTAGATGATTGTTATTGTAGTTTCCCTTCAAATGTCTCTGAACATGTCTCAAAATATAATTGCAGCTTGATGAGAGTGCCTACAGAGTCAGCTGATTATAAATGAAGAGGGCTGAGAAGAAAATAAGGCATTGTACATGACTGCTGGGCCGCATAATTTCATAGTTACGGAAATGGGAGGCTTGTTTGTGTGTTGCCATGGGAAGATGCTTCTTCTGCAAGTCACGGCAGATTTCAGTGCACTCTTGCTCCTGATTTATTTATTTTTGACATGCTTGCATTGCAGAACATCACATTGATTTTTTTCTCCATTGGAAAGTCTTAGAGCACATATTGTATAGCATAACTGGATTAAAGGAACAGATTATGCAGGTGATGTAGATGAATGGGAGGTGAGCCCTGTCTTTGAAGTGTTTCACGGGACTCCTTTCTAAATCTTTTATGTGGTCAAAAGATTTAAGCGTGCTAAAAGAACTCGCAAGATTTGCACCAGCTTGAATAAAGTCCAGCATCTACAATACGTCCGTAGTTACTTGGGATTTTTGTTTCTATCACACAAACATGTTGCCTCTTTTAACTTTCAACCACTTTAAAGTTCCTCCCAGTGTATGAAAAACAGCTCCAAGTTGTCTCTACAATGCTGGTTATTACAGTGGAGTAACATAAGTAAAAATGTACAAAATGTGTGCTTCCAGCTCCAGTAGAGAATGGAAGCACAGAGGCAGACATGACCACAGAGGAAGAGACCTGGGAGCAGAAGGAGGAGCCGGGGGGAGACGAGGGAGGTGGAGGACAGGAGTCTGACCCGGGCTCTCGGGGAACCTACGCGGAGGAGGGGGGTGCCGCAAGAAAGGAGGATGAAGAGATGATGGAGGAGGAAGACGAGGAGATGCCCATGCCCAAAGTGGCTCCGGCACCACCAGATGCGCCCAAGAAAGAACATGTTAACGTGGTCTTCATCGGTCACGTCGGTGCGTTGTGTTTGTCCGTGTGTCTGTGCTTTCTCATCTAAGGGTGTGGAAGGTCGTAGTAACTGAAAAATATTTGCACTTGTTTGAATTTGCCAGATGCCGGGAAGTCGACAATCGGAGGACAGATCATGTGAGTAATTATGTTTTTTTATGCTTTGTTATTTTTTGAAATATGCCCCATGTGATGCAGCTTTTCCAGATTTTGTGTCCCAAACGGTCTCAGATTGGAAAAAAAAATCAACCGCACTTGCACCGGCTGTACGTTTTGCTAACTTTTCCTTCCCTTGTGCCCTCACTGAAAGGTACCTAACTGGAATGGTGGACAAACGAACCCTGGAAAAGTACGAAAGAGAAGCAAAAGAAAAAAACAGGGAGACATGGTGAGTCACTCATCGGGAGGGATTATATGAATTATACGTTTTGTAAAACGTGAGTGAATAAATGTGGCTGTTGCAGGTATCTGTCATGGGCTCTGGACACAAATCAGGAGGAGAGAGACAAAGGGAAGACGGTTGAGGTTGGACGAGCTTACTTTGAAACAGAGAAGAAACATTTCACCATCCTCGACGCCCCCGGACACAAGAGCTTCGTCCCCAACATGATCGGCGGGGCGTCTCAAGCTGACCTGGCAGTCCTGGTGAGGCGACTCTGCGGCCACGCAGCCGTGGCAACAAAACCCGAGTTCCCCCGAGTTGCTTCACGGGCTGGTTTAATAAAAAAAAAAAAAAAGGCTTCCTCTAAATATTTGTCTCCGCTTTATTGGTTTTTAGGTGATTTCAGCAAGAAAAGGGGAGTTTGAGACCGGATTTGAAAAGGGTGGACAGACGCGGGAGCACGCCATGCTGGCTAAAACAGCAGGAGTTAAACATCTCATTGTCCTCGTCAACAAGATGGATGACCCCACTGTCAACTGGAGCCTAGAAAGGTAAAAAAAAAGGGGGGGGCTTGACTTCAAATGGATATTTTGGGCTTCAAAATATCACCAGGCGTGCTTCAGTAATTGATTTATTTCTGCTCATTTATAGCTTTAAATGGGTAAATAGCAGTTTTTGTTTCCTTCTTGCAGGTATGAGGAGTGTAAGGAGAAGCTGGTGCCATTTCTTAAAAAGGTGGGCTTCAACCCCAAGAAGGACATCCACTTTATGCCTTGCTCTGGCCTCACAGGTGCCAACCTCAAGGACCCTGTGCCTGAATGCCCCTGGTACACGTAAGTTAGCCGTGTGAAATCATCGGCTCTTTCTTATTATGTCACTTTGTTGATGTTTCGGGGCATTCAGATATATTTCACGAGTATAAAACGATGAGCGTGTGGCTCGGTCTATTATTTGTGTGTGGCAGTTTATTTCAAAATGCACACTAAGTGCTTTGCTGGAAGACGAATCAAAAAGAAAGGCAACAAAGGGATAAATGACACACAGTGAGTAAATGTTATATGTGAATGATAAAAGGGGAAATCACTGAATATTTACACACAGTTAAGGACATCAATTTAAATGAACAATAAATGAATGAATACATTCCGAAGTAGCTAAAATCCTAATTAATACAAAATAATTATTACCTCTATTGCCACGAAAAGGGTATCGACTATAGCAACGGTCATAATGAACAGCAGTGTGTGGGGCACTACTGATTATATTACTATGATAATTGCGCACTGGTCATTTCCCATTCTGAGGTTTGTCCTTGCACTCAGAGTTTTTATTACGCTGCCCCTGGAGGTAAAGGGACAACGCAGAGCCTCTGCACTGTTCAAAAGCACCCAGGCTGTCCTTGAAATCCTCCACAGAGCCAGACAGAACACAGTCGGGTCACTGTGCTTTGAAAGGCTCCACCAGGTCTAAACCTTTCAAAAGAATAGAGAGATCTCACCAGATAGAGCGGTCAGAACCAAAAGATCCACAACACTATATCATCCCTGCCAACTTTAAACTCATAAATGCTATACTAACAAGTCCCCTGTCAAAACACGCAGCACCACCCAAATTATTACAAACAATTCACTAATTCACAGTAGATATTTAAATTCAGCTTCTAGGCTCATAGATTTGAAACAGAAATTCAGTAATTCCTCTACAAGTGGTGAAGTTGCTGCAGGATGGTGATTTGAGTCCCCTGTTGCATAGTGATGTGCTGTAAACCGACTCTAACATATAACGTGTCACCAGTCTGAGAGTGATTGCAGTCGGTCCGAGTCAGACCCGTTGTTTGGAGACAGATTGCCTCCTAACAAGCCTCCCAATCAAATATGGTTACTCCCAACTATGTGCAACGGGTACCTAAAAGCAAAAAAAAATAATTCAGTGCAAAACCTGATTTTTGCTAGTTGCAAAGAAGTTTTACTCTCGCGTTACTGAGTCATCAGCAAACAGAAAGAACTGCAGGTGGGTGAGGATTCAGTACCTGGTTTTGTTTATTTAATTTTTTTGGAAATCTATTTTTGTTTATGTGTGACGTCTGCTATCAACCGAAACAGGGTTTACTACTTTTATTTTTCTCTACAGGGGTTTGCCATTTATTGCCCATCTGGACAGTTTGCCAAACTTCACCAGATCAAGTGACGGACCTGTCAGACTACCTATCGTCGACAAGTACAAGGTGAGCAGCTCGAAGCCTCCGATTCTCATTTCTCATGGAAGAAAACAGAAACCGTTGGCAGCTTGTCTTTTGCGCATCTCCGAGGACGAGGGGGTGTAACATTTCTTTTGGTTTGTGCTCACTTTGCCAAAGTCCTTTTTGGCTCCCTCGTCAGTTTGTCATTTTGCTTCCTCTTGGATTATTTTCCCAGAAAATACACACACACATAAACACACACTGTGGCCTGTGCACAGCCATTCCATTTTGAGATAATTCAGCTTCTTGGCGCTCAGCTTGGTTTCGATATTGGAAGCTGTGTTCATCACATACCATAAACATTGCTGGGATCGAGTTATTTTGAAACACGAATTGACCATCGGCTCTCTACTTTCTTCATTTGTCATCATCTGTCCTTTTATCCCGTTGTCTTTCTCTCCCAGCGATTGCATAAGAGCCTTAGGTAGCAGTTATATGACTAAGTAGCCTCAACTGGCGTTCTCCTGATGTAATGGGATTATGGTTCAGTCGGCTGGATGCAGCATACTAATGGTCACCAAGGCTGCCAAGATTTTGATAGAGCTTTCAGCCTTTCAGCTGTGGATAAGACCCTTGTTGTTTTGGTGGCATCTGGAAGCTGGCAGCCATGATTTCATTTTTTTCATTGCCAGCAGAAAAGTATCAGATCGTATGCAGCAAACTGCATTCTTCAAGAGTCCATGTTTTTCTAAGGCTTGTGTTAGAACTATATACTGGACCACTTATCGATTATATGAAGAAATACAGTACTATGGACTGGAACGTATGTACCGGCTGTTTAATAGGAACCTTGGACACTACTAGAGTAGCTTTGCACAATTCAAAGTTCAAAATAATCCTTACTTTGTACTGGGTCACAGTGCCCACCCCCAATTTTTGTTGCCTATCGAAGAGAACAATGGCATCTACAGTTAATTTACTAGTGAATAATCCCTAACTCTTACTAGGTTCTTGATCGCCTTTACCGTGTGTTTGCAGGACATGGGTACAGTTATCCTTGGAAAGTTGGAGTCGGGATCCATTAGTAAAGCCCAGCAGCTGGTCATGATGCCAAACAGGGTGAGTCCTCGTTCTTGATTGAAAGGCGATCCTGTAACCACAAGTATTCAGCTTCAGTTCCAGCACGAGTCATGTACGCTGTGTGTGTGTGTG
>VOQJ01021589.1:7118-28717 GCA_015052665.1 Apistogramma diplotaenia | reverse complement strand
TATATGTAGATATATAGATGTGTGGGGTGTGTGTGTGTGTGTGTGTGTGTGTGTGTGTGTGTGTGTGTGTGTGTGTGTGTGTGTGTGTGTGTGTGTGTGTGTGTGTGTGTGTGTGTGTTGCAGCACACGGTGGAGGTATTGAGCCTGCTGAGCGATGATGTGGAGACAGATGATGCGAGTCCCGGGGAGAACCTAAAATTGAGGCTGAAGGGCATCGAGGAGGAAGAAATCCTTCCTGGTTTTATTCTCTGCAGCCCCGACAACCTCTGCCACTCCGGTCGCACCTTTGATGCGCAGGTAAAGACCAGATGACTACTGAATGCTCGACTTTGAGAGTCATTAACTAAGTTAGGGATCAAGGTGATTCCATTTGATTCCAACAAATAAACTTAGGCCTTAGCGCCTATCCTTTAGCAGGTTAGCTAGTTACTTACGTGTCGCTAATCAGTACTTTTCTTTGTTCAAATATCTTAGTGTCTTGTTCATGAGTGACGGGGGAAGGGAGTGGGAGATTGACAGATGGCTTGGGACTGTATCTGCAGTACAATAGTCTTATCATGGTGATGAGGGAGCTGAGCGTGAAAGCGAAGCTGCCGTTTTACCGGTGAATCTGCGTTAGAGAGATTATATCTCTTGGCTGGCCTGGGAACACGTTGGGGTCCCCCCCCCGGATAAGCTGGAGGAGGTGGCTGGGGAGACAGAGGTCCGGCCCCAGATAAGCACTAGCCCTGGCACTACAAGTATGCTGGCTTGTGGCTCCCCCCCGTGGCTGGGTTGAGCTTAAGATAACAAACACTGGAAAGTCTGGTTGTTCTTGATTGTGTCATTGCTTGTTTTCGTGTGCAGCTGCGTCTTCGAGCAGGTTTCCCTGTGCCGTATCATATACAGTACTGTGCAAAAGTGTTGAGTCACTTGAGTCTTTTCTTTATATTTTGTTAAAAAATGGGAAATAGGTGTGGAAATTATTGACACTGCAAACATACATGGAAATACAGAAAATAAGGCAAAAATAGAGTTTATACATTTCTAACAAGCTGAAATGTTTATGTTCTTTTTCTTTCTTTCTTTAATTTGAAGATCGTCATCATTGAGCACAAATCCATCATCTGTCCTGGTTACAATGCAGTCCTTCACATCCACACGTGCATCGAAGAAGTGCAAATTACAGTAAGTCACTGCCTTACTACCCAAGCTGTTGGTCTTCCATATCAGTTATTTAATTATTTCAATAATTTTCTGGGTGTTTACTGATTAGCGCCTGGTATGACTGGACTGTGACTAAACGTATCTAAATCTGAACACAGGCCTTAATCTGTCTGGTGGACAAGAAGACGGGGGAGAAAAGCAAAACACGACCACGCTTTGTGAAGCAGGATCAGGTTTGCATCGCCAGGCTCCGGGCAGCGGGAGTCATCTGCTTAGAGACCTTCAAAGACTTCCCTCAGATGGGACGATTCACGCTGAGAGACGAAGGTAAGGAAACACAGCGGGTGCTTGCAGTTAGCCGGATTGTTTTCAGGCATCTTTTGTCCCTCACTTCTCTTGATACCACCAGGCAAAACTATCGCCATTGGCAAAGTGCTGAAGCTGGTGCCAGAAAAGGACTAAATGCAACAATGGCAGCATGCATGGAGTTCTTCCGCTCGTTCCCAGAGGAGAAACGCTGCTCGAGCCGACCCAAACAGCTATTCTCTCTTTACACACAACTATGCTGAAGAGATGAACAACGACAAAAAAGGAGGGAAGAAGAATAAAACATGTCAAATGAAGAAAAACACGACTGAATCCGTTTTTATGGTGAACCATATGAAATGAGAGACCAAGTCCAGTGTGTCAGCTTTCTCATATTGAGAGCTCAGCTATGCCACTAATGTAGCTACACGCCCCTCCCGCCCCCCCTTCTGTACTCCCAGGCCTTGACCGTACAGTCGGTCGGCCGCGCCATTTGTTTTTAGAATGGAGATGGATGCAGTGTTGTTGAGTTTGGGGAAGAAAAAAATACCAACTCACTCCAGAATGATTTCATATCCTGCACAAGAGCAGAGTTAGCCTGTAATTATAATTTGCTTAAGTGCATCTCCCTTTTTAAGAGCAGGATTATGTCCAGAGGATATTCTATTTGGTTTGAAGGATTGCTGTGCTAGAACGTTTAGTTTGGTCTCTCTCCACATGAGATGGTTTAATTGGATTGAGCTCACATACTACTCTGATGAACCAAGGATAAACACACTCACACGGACAGACCCACACAGCTGTTACATAATCGAAATGGAAAATAAAAGATCAAGCTGTAACAGAAAGGTGTATTTGTTTTGATTTGAAGAAGATATTGACAGTAGGGATTTATTGTGCATATATTTATATGGCGACTTCTGGAGATGGACTGGAAACCTGAATTCCTGGGCTTTGTGTATATACAGCTTTCATACCCAGTCCCTTCATACGTTTTGGCATCACCGGATCTCCCTTCGACACCAAGGAGGACCCAACCTCCCCGGACCTGGCTTAGGCTTGATATAAGATGACATAAGGCCTGAAGCATAACGAACGGAAAGCAATGAAAATCTCCTAAATCGGTGAGCATAGACTCTATAATGGATCAGCAAACCAGGTTCAAACCGGATTAGACCCAGAACCTGTTCAGGCTCCGGATTCGTTCATATGATGCCTTCATTTTCCCGACACTCTGCATTTAATAAAAATGGCTCATCCTCCCAAAACTACTGACAATTGTAAAACCTATAAAGTAGAAATCTTTTTAAAAAGTTTGCCTTTATTGATAAAACATTACATTTATTACAGTCTTGGAAATCTGCTCTGGACGTTTTCAGCTAAATATGAAACTATGACTGACCTCTGACCTTTAATGGTCAGTGAAAAATCTCCGCTGTGGCTGTCAGAGAGCCATCAGTAGAGCTGATCTTAGATCAGATTAGAAACGGTTCAACTAGGACGATTAAAGCAGTTATTCTCTAAATTTCATTTTTATCCAGTAATGGCTGAAATAATGAAAATCTCCATTAAAAGTGAATAAAGTGAGGTTGCTATTCCATCAATAGATTAAATAATAATTAATGCAAAATTTAAACCATTAAATGGTCATAAACGATGATGACAAAGAGGACCAAGCTAATTGAAATGACTCGTCATGTTCCACACTGACACGTAATATCCGTAGCTCTTTATTTACCAGTTGCTATGGTGAATCCTGGTATCGGCGCTCCATTGATGATGGCTTTCTTTCCTTATTCACGCATGCGCTAACTCGTGGTGAACTAACTCCGATCAGCTGTTCTGGAAAACTTAGAATTGTCGATCTCAGAGTTGATCAACTCAGAATACGGTTTAAAACTCAAGAGTTTGTTGAACCTGCTTCCTGGAATAGGGCCCGGCTTGAAAGAGAAGGTTAATAACCAACATCTTGTTGTTATTACTACCAGTTTTTTTTTCCAAGTCAGCTAATGTAATTTCATTATACGTGACGTATAACTACAATAAAGCTGTTCTGGGCTCTGCAAAGAAAAAAAAGCAGAGGAGGTTGGGATAGGTTGCTCTAGAGACAGGTGTTTATATTTTTGTTTTAAATGAGACAAATAAATAAAATAAAATAAACGTCACAATGTGTGGTTATTGGGATTGCGCATGCGCTTCCAGAAGGCGCATGCGCGATAATATACACGTGAAGCAGGCAGCATGGCTGATCAAACAGAACTTGTGTTGGATCTATCGCAGGTAAGTTTGATCCAGTTCGAATTAATTTGAATGAAGTCCGACTAAAAGAAATTCAGATTACAGCGCTCGGTAATCCTATATCTTCTATTGAGCTAGCTAGCTCTAAATGCTTCCTTGTAAGCTAACAGGTTTAGCGTAAAAGCTAGCTAATTCATGGCGCTTCAGCTGATATGGGGTAAAAAAAACAAAAACTGACGCTTTATTGTATCGTACTGTCTAATTAATGTGTTCGACAGGTAAAGAAGGCCGTCCAAGCCCTGCAGGCTTTCTTAAAAACCAAGAGTACTGGCGAGTCACTGTTTCTGGATGAGACCCAGAAGATCAGTCTTCTCTTTACCCTGTGGAAGGTCCCTAAAGAGCCGCAGACCATCCGCATGTGAGTTCAGCAGAGCTGCCCTCTAAAAGCAACTGATAAGAATTAATTAATAATGGCATCGCCTTCTGATCATTGTATGTTTCTGTATTATGTTTTTAGTCCTTTGCCCCATGGCCAGCGGTCGGACACAGATGAGATTTGCCTTTTCACAAGAGATGAGCCCAACATGACCGCAGAGCAGAGCCAAAGGTTTTATAAGAAGCTGCTGCAGGAGAGGGGTGTCAGAAACCTAGAGGTACACTATTCTAAAGTACTGATGGCATTCACTTTGCTCTTTCTAATGCTAAACCTAGCACAAAAATGCTTGAATGGTCACGTGGTATGTGGTTTCACCCTGCTATAACACTTTTCAGGATTGTTTTCATTTTTACACACCCTTCTAATATTGTTTGGACATAGCCTTAGCTAGTGTGAAAGCACAGTGGAGTAGAATAAATGCTGTGCAAAATTCACAGAAGTCTGTTTTTGGCAGATCATACCATACAAGGTTCTGAAGACGGAGTATAAACCGTATCAGGCCAAGCGGCGCCTGCTGGAAAACTTTGACGTGTTCATTTGCGATGACCGCGTCCGCCGCCTGCTGCCGTCACACCTGGGGAAACATTTCTACCTGAGTAAAAAGTAAGAGCCACATGTGATGGTGCTTTTGTGATACCAAGGTTTGTCACGTTTGCTTTGGGTATTTTAACAGATATAAAAAAAAAATCTGAACTTCATGCTTTAATTCTAATATTTGATTTTAATATTTATAGCAGAGTGTAATTTTTGCTTCATGGGATTATGCATTTTTCAAATATAGTTATACATCAAACAGTGAAAATGAATATCAGCTTGTGTGAATGTGTGCTGACACTAATCCTACATTTAATGTTAAAACGAATACAAAAATTGGGCTCATCTGAAATTCTTTACTAACATAGATTGAAATTTTACATGAAACATTAGTATCTGAAACCTTAGTGGATACCCTAAAGTACAAAAGATGTGCATGGCAGGTTGCAGCACCCCCCCCCTCCCAACGCCGCGGCAGTTTGTGGCATCGGCACCCTCCAGTGCCGCGGCAGGTTGCGGCTTTATGCCCCACCCACCCACTCACCCACCACCACCACAAAGGCTGCTGCAGGTTGCGATATTGTCCCCGCCAAAACTGTCTTTACAAGCTGAGTCGTCACTAGCTGAGTCATGAAAGCGACTCCTTCACCAGAAGCAAATGCACCATTTTTTTAAACCTTGACCTGAAGGAAATGGAGACATGCAATCCAACAACGGTGGCAGACAAGAGAATGAGAAAATGTATCAGGAGGTAACGGAGCTACAAATTACATCAAGTGACTTCTGCCCATGTTGCTGTATTGACTCCACCCACATCAGGGTAGTAAGCATTTGTAGTGGAAACCAAACAATACCGTGTCGCCATTTAATCATTTAAGTCCCTTCTCCCACAATTCCCCACTCCACTTGTATGCCCTGAATGTTTCTTTAGATACTTTGCACCACTTTACTTTGAGGTGTCATGTAACTGCGATGGTTGTATCCTCACCTTGTTCCTTTCTTTCCCAGAGGGCCGCTCTGCGTCAACATGACGAGCAAGCATTTGGCCAGGGACATCGAGAGAATCATCCAGGGTACCAGCCTGAAAGTTACCAACAAGGGCTGCTGCTGGTGAGGCTTTATCGTGTGTCCCTCATTTCAGCTTTTTAATGCAGAATTTCAGTAGCAGCAAATGATCTGAAGCGCACCTCAGTACAACCCTGTCAGTTCTCTCTTATTGATATGGGTCATGCTGGTGCTATAGCAACTCAAAGTAAATCCAGATGGACCTCCTCCTTCTGTGGAGCCTGTCTCTACAACTTTGATACACAATATTTAATGTCTGAGTCGAATTAAAAACATAAATGGCCACATTTAGACTTCATGTGACCTTTTGAATTGAACTTGGCAACCTTGGGTTATTGTGCATTGTGCCTGTGTTGCAGTATGGCACAGGTTGCCCACTCGGGCATGACTGCAGACGAGGTGGTGGAAAACATCGAGGCTGCTGTGCAGACAGTTGTGGCCAAACTGCGGACGGTGAGAATTTCCATGCATTTACATTTGGGCTCTTAGACTTATGACACCCTGCCTGCACTGATCCCCTCCAGCTAGTTTAACTGTTTGTGCAGCAAAACAAACACCATTGTTTGCCATTTTAGTTTAGCATCCAGAGAGCTGCACTGTAGTTATTTATGTATGGATTTGTTGTTGTTACTGTGCCTGATTTGACTGCCTTTTACAGAAAGGACCTGTGATTAAAGTCATCCATATCAAGAGTCAGTCGTCAGTGGCCCTGCCTGTCTACAACTCAGACCTGGGCAGTCTTAGTGTGCTGCAGACTAAGCATGCTCAGCCACCCAAAGGCAAGGTGAGTACGAGTTAGTTCTCCAGTGTTTTTGTGGATCAGCTGCATTTGTTGAAACAATCAGAAGAGGAACCAGTTTGTTTGAATTTCAGGAAGCTGCAGCCAAAAAGCAGGCAAAGAAAGCCGAGACAGAAGAACAAAAGCCAGCAGATACTGCTGCAGAGGGCAAGGGAAAGCAGAAAACGGTAAAGAAAAAGAAAGCAGCAGCAGCAGAGGAGGAGGAGGAATCCCACAGCTGGTTCCCATAGAAACACCTCGCAAAAAGCCTAAACTGGAGGTCAGTCTTATTTAACAGCTGCTGGGAGTTGAACTGATGATTTTAGGAAGTTTTGGATTTTGTGAGTGGATTGCGGACAAACATTTCCTGTCTTTTCTTGTAGAAATCCTCCAAAAAGAAGAAGCTGGAGAAAGCACCCAAACCCGCAGCCGTGAAGAAAGGAACAAAAGCTCAGAGCAAACTGACCAAGACAGATTCCAAAGTAAAGAGAAAAGTGCCTAAAGTGAAATGATCCTCAGTAGGTGATCGTTGCGTTTCTGAACATGGACATTTAATAAAGTTCAAATTCTTCACAGATCTGTTTTTTCCTCAATAAATCATGTAACAATGTTCTTCTCTATCTCTAGTTATGTATTTTATGAGCTTTCTAATGTTACGCTTTTCTAACAGTAAAGACAAAATTGACATGTTATTGTGTCTGTAGTTAAGTCAGCCTATTGTGACCACTGACATGTGACAATGCATTTGAATTACATTTACATGATCAATTTGAGCTTAAAGTGTGGCTTTCTTTAATTGGAGTTACAGGCTTATTGATGATCTACAGATGTTTTTTTACAACAAAGCTCTAATGTAATTACATACTCGACTCCGCTGTTCCTGGTTGTTCCTTAATTAAGCTGCTGGGAGAGCTGTTGATTCTGGGTGCAGCATTTGTATTTGGGATTCTGTGAAGCCACATTCAGAGGCACAGTGATCCAAAATGTACTGAAAAAAACCACTCAGTGTTTGAAGATCGTGTGGGGAAAATTTGCAAAGGGTGAGTCAGTCAGTTATTGATGCATTTTACTTGCTGAACATGAAGATAAAGGCAGGAAGTTCAGCATCTACAATAAAGGCCTGGCACAGCATCACAGCAGAAAAACCACTGGTGATGTCATATGTGCGACAGATGACTTAAAATTGTGGTTTTATTTGGGATGGTGTTCATTTATCCAGTTAAAATGAGATCCTGAAAGTGGAGGAGTGTGTGTGTGTATAAAAATGGATGTAATTCCTCAACTATAAATACAATATTTTTGTCCAAACATGAGTCTGCTTTTAAAAGTCTTATTTGTGGGTTTAGCCTTGATGATATTGATGAATATTTCCAGCTTTTCTGTTTTCATGATATTTGCAGATGCACCTGTTGATCAGATTGATGGATAAATGAATGAAAGACAACCTCTGAAGAGGGAGTCGTTTTGTAGGTGGTCACAGATCATTGCTTTCTTCTTTTTTAAATTTCTTTTGAGTTTTGCTTTTTGATAGTGTTTTTGTTATTGCTGGAAAGTGCTTGCAGCCCATTTCAGGTTGCACAGGTAGACTAACTCCACCAGAATGGCACATCCATATGTGCGAGTGCAAGAAAGTTGAACGTTACGCTGCTTCTCGCACCACCCATCATGCCGGTGTCAGTGCATCAGTGATCATCGGGGGAGGCATATCCTTGGAGGGTCACGCAGGCCTCTGTATGTTAGCCAGTGTTACCTGGGATGCTGTTATGAATTAGGATAAAATCCTTTGATTTCCCTGATGCTTATGGCCTCTTTCAGCAGGATCATGCAGCCTATACAAGGCAGCAAGTTTTTATTTACCTACCTACTTAATTAATCTACCTAAACAATTGTATGCATGTGGTGCATGGCGCCATCAGATCTGCGCTTGGATAGCTGTCCAGCTGTATCAGATGACATGTCCATTGTTAATGGGGATAATATGTAGCGTGTGCAGCTGCTGCCTGCTTGTAACAATGCAATGAAGGGGAAAAATATATCCATTATATGAGGCTTTGCATATCTCTTTGTAACGTAATAATGTTTAACAATTCAAGTGTGCATTCCATATTCTACACACCACCTGGTCTGTACATGAAGCAGTTTTTCTCCACATTTGAAAAGACATGTTTGTTTTGTAAGTGTACTGTAACAAGATCATCCCGGCAGCGAGCTAATGAGTGGTGATAATTGTTGTCATCAGGTGTCTGTCCTCCCTCTGTTGAGTGGGTGTGGTGGCCCATCTGGAATTACAGTGTGTTTCACCGGTTACTGAGCGCGAGGTTAAGAGATGCATCATGCAGACACACATTTGGTCATCGTAGGGATGATGTAGCTCTTTCATGTGACTTTTGGGACGTTGCTGTATTCTCGACAGATTTCCACATGGACTGGGTGAATGAACAAAAGGGCTCAGGACTGATTTACAGAAGAAAATTGGAGCACTTTTGATGTTCACCGGCTATCGTTTCTCTTCTCTGTGCATTAAAGGTACAAGGCTTTTGTTTCGGCAATGGAAACTTCATTTCCAGGTGACTATGGGAGTATGCGATTGTACCCAGATCCACAGCCAGCAGCTGCAGCAGGCCCAGGCTGTGCTTACCTCCACAAACCTATCATTGTGATGGTGATGGGCTCTCTCATGTCTGCTGCAGGTGTAATCCTTCTCCTGCTCCAGTACTCAGGAGTGACTGAAGTGCCCCACTCTGTAGCCTCGACTTGCCTGTCTTTAGGGCTGATGTTTGTGGCGATGGGGCTGGTGTGGGTACCCATATTGAAAGAAAAGCAAAGGCGGAAACAGATCAGCCACGGGGCTTGAAAAGAAGATTGTCAAATATAAAATGCTATTTTTCTCAGTGTGAATGTAACTTCCTCTGACACATCCAGTACAGTCAATCTGGTGTGGCTCTTGCTGATAATGGCTTAAGCACACTGTACTTTGACCATGTCACTGCAGGTTGTTTAATGTGTCTCTTACTGAGGATCAGATTTCATTACTGAGTATGCGTCAGCTGCTAATACGCAGCTTTGGAATTTCTTCCACATCTGGATAAACCCTTTGGATAATCATGTCAAAACCTGTACAGGTGGAGCCCGACACGGAGAAGCGGTATGGAGGAGTCGGCCGCTGCAAGTGCTCATTCTGGTTCGCAGTGGCCCACGACATACTCGGTGTCTTCATTATTATGACTGGGGTGTTTGGAGGACTGGTTATCCATGATCTACTTGTTTACGGTGGGGCAATTATCATCTTCCTCAGCCTGATCTGGTGGGTGTTCTGGTACACGGGGAACATCGACGTGCCACCCGAGGAGCTGGAGGACGACGTGGGCATGGTAAAGCAGAAGAACCGCAGACTGAGCCGGGCTGTGAGACGCGTGTCTGACCGCCTCGCCAGTGGGATCAGGAACTCATTCAGAAAGAGTGGCAGACCTGTTGGACAGGGCCCCTTAGGTGACAACGTAGCTTCAAACACAGCAGATGTGTCACTCTCTACAATCTATGACAGCACCCTTCCGTCCTCTTCAAACGAATTTGCGAGAGAGACACTGTCAATATGAGCTGCTGCATAACAGAATGGAAATGACACAGAGAGAGACATTGAACTTGGATCATTATATTTGTCTTTTGTTGAAAGGGATTTCGTGCTTGCTCTCCCAACATGTGCAAGTAATGATTAGACAACAGTGGAGTGCTGAACTGATAAGATCCACATGATCGTATCATGCTGATAAGATGTAAACTTTGCACACTGCAACACTGTTATTGCTCGATAAGACTGATTAACAGATTTTAAGGCTGTGGATCGTGTAAATAGAAAATTAAAAGATGCAATTTTTATAGTTTTTGTACAATGCTAAATTTGTAACCTTTATTCAAATTAATATCTCATGTTAGAAAACTTGTTGCACAAAATAAACATATTGTACTTCTGACAACACAAGAAAGCTCCATGCTTTGTTTTAACATCGTGAAAGCGATAGGCCATGCTGAGTATTGAACATCACTTGATTCCAGCTGTCTGGTTTCAGGTGTTTGTTGTGCAGCAGGTCAGTGGCGGGAGAAAGATGACCTAAAGGGAGAGCAAAGGGAGCTAAAAGAGCTTGTTTCAGACAGAGCATGACCAGAGGGGTCGGATATATAAGGATTTCTTTTAAAAACTGTGATTCGTGGAAAGTTAGCATGGCAAAGTCTAAAAAAGAAAAAAAAAATTGTGTTTGACATGAGCTCCCACTAAATCTTCACATTGCTAATATGTTATGTAAGTTATCTTTTGGACAAGGACCAAGTGTCTTAGAAGATCTTAATGTAAATGTCTTGCTTTCTTTCTCAGCACTGTGTTTATTCAGTTCACATAGTAGCTCAATTTATTTTATTCGTTTTTCTTGGTTTTTCGCGGATGCCTGATGTATTGCTCCTATTAGACACTTCGGTATTTACATTATGTGTTTAGTCAATGTCAGCTGATACAAATACAGTAATTTGGGCTAGAAACTAGTTTAATCTTAGCTGTTAATCTTGAAATGTACAATACCAGCGGATGACTTCATTTGAGTACAGTTTTAATGTGCTTTTAAGACGCCAATAATAAAAAAAAATCATAGAAACAACCCTGTTTAAAAGTGAGAAATTTTTAGAATTCCTTCTAACAAAAGACTACAACTCCCACTACCGCTTTGTTGTCATATGACGTGTGTGTGTTTTGTCATGTGACCCTGGCGCTGCTATGTCAGTCCTCCGTTTCCCTTTTTCGCAGTGTCAGAGGCTGCAAACTGAAAACAGTCATTTTCTGCTCGAAACGGTCCGCCCCACTTTGGACACGGCCTTTAACTGTTTTGAAATTACACTCCGGCGTGTGCTCGTTGCACTTTACCCGTTCATTTGGCCGCGTACAACTCCTGCATGTCGGAGTGGTAGACTCACACAGCCCCAGCGGCTTACCGGCAGGCCTCGCTGTTCACCGACTGACCACCAGTCCTCACGCCGCCGTTGGGCCGGTCCGCCTCGGACACAGAGGCAGCATGGTCCCGGTGCATCGCTAGCCTCGTGTGATTAAAAGCGACAGCAAGGGATGAATTGTATCTGCGGTGAACTGTTTAGCTCGGATGATACTGGAGTTTGTTTCTAAGAATGAACGGTAAGATTTGTCGTTGCTTTCTGTTTGTTAGTCACCCATAAAATCATAACATGGCAAGTCACGCGTGCAAGAGAGGGTCCAGAAACTTGGTAAGAGTTTCTAAGTTAAATTTAGGGACTTTGTAGCTGGTTTACAAATGATAATGTTCAGCACACGGCTTTTCTCGCCAGCCTTGGTGAACGATAGCTAGAGATCAAGAATGCTACAGGAAAATGAAACAGGTCTGCACAACTTGAATGGGATTTCTGAGGCATTAAAGTGATACATGTATCCTCTTTATGTAAATGTATCCAGTGTGAAGCACATAATGCTTAGGTCAACTGTGACACAAACCTGGAAAACACCTAATAGTTTCATTTTGAAGTGACTAGCTGGAAATACGCGTGAAATCTCTGGGTGGCTTGAAATTTCCAGTGAATGGTGTGGGTTTAACGACCCACAGGCTTGAGTCCCATTAAACCCACTGGTGGATGAAAGTGATTTAAATCCCTTTGCAAACACAGCGATGCCCCAGAGCAAACGCTTGACCAAGAGCTGCTTCAGTCGGTTAGCAGCTCTTAGATGACTGTGGATAGCACAGGAAAACTTTTAAGCTAGATTAATATTTAAAATTATAAATATCAATCAGAGAACAATGAACATTACTGCCATTACGCA
This sequence comes from Apistogramma diplotaenia, assembly GCA_015052665.1. Classification (NCBI taxonomy): domain Eukaryota; kingdom Metazoa; phylum Chordata; class Actinopteri; order Cichliformes; family Cichlidae; genus Apistogramma; species Apistogramma diplotaenia. The sequence continues at coordinate 16,384 of VOQJ01021589.1, read as the reverse complement.
TATATTATCAGAGCTGCAGATAATGATTATCTTGGTCCATAAAAAGTTGATCAAAAAACATTGTTCCACAGTGTTTCTAGAGGTTAAAGAACCCTAACGGTACCTTTTTAATATTAAAAGATTCTTATGCGCAGATCTTCAAAGTCAGTTTTTATGTTGATTGCGAGGACCGATTACTTGCCACACAAGTTCATTTCCTTCCTCTCTTCATTGTCATGAATAATAAATGCAGTAACAATAAATGATGGCAAACTGGATCTATGGTGATGTCATTTTGTTCATTCCTCTTCAGTGGACTTGTTTTTGTTTGTCTGTGTTACCCTCTGCAGGCACCCAGCAGAGTGATACGAAAAGGCAGCACCTCCTGGAGAGGCTGCTGGATGCTGTAAAGCAGGTGAGTTACATGTTGTTATATGTTCTTTGTCACATTTATAATAATAATAAGATTACTGTAAAATGACATACTTCACTTTGTGAAGTGATCAGTAATTCTCAACTTGTGTTTGTAAATCATCGTGATTGCGACAGTCCAGATAGACTGAGTGAGATTTAATAATCTAAGACTTCACTTTTATGTTCAGCTCACATTGGAAGTGCATGACCTTTTCTTTGGAACTGACTATTTTTTTTCTTTAATTTCCCGGTCGACTTTTGTGGTGTCTGAATACGTTACAGTTCCTTCTATCTCCTGTACTATTAACGCAATTGAGGAAGTAAAACTGAGCACTACTAACAGTCTCTGTAACACAATCTTCAGTGGAAAGGAGTTTCAAAATATGGGTTGGGTGTTTACTAATCGGTCGCTGGAGACCGTGGCACGACCAAAGTTACTGCGACCGTGTGCTTTAAGCATTAACTTGTGATCTCGTTGCTGCTGAAGACCCGGCCTGCGACCACTCAAGTCAGCTCCCATCTTCAAAGAGCCCGTCACGGCGATTAGACGCAGTCAGCCAGTATGGCAGCTTAACTACAAAATGACATGGGCGCTTGGCAACCTTTGATTTTATATAGTAATGTAATCACAATAAATGTCGAGTTGAGTCCCCTATTGCAAAGTGACGCCTCGCAGAGCAACTGTGCTCATTGGAGCAGACTGACCCTGATTGATCGTGATGCACTGCAGTCAGTCTGCATTCATAAAATAGAATATATGTGAGACTGATGGCCGTCACTCCAAGTCAGGCTGCAGTTGCATGGAGGCGCGTTGCTTCCCACCAGGAGACCTGGTTGCATGCTTCACCTCTTCCCCAGCTTGTGTGTGGGTTAATAGTTTGTTCCTTATAAGAATAACATTTGTCAGTATGAAATTAGAATGAATTAAGAGATTAAGATTAAGAGAACTTTCAAATCAAAGTGAGCACATGTTTGTCATAGAATACAATTTCTCAGTTTCAGCACTCAATATGTTCAGGTTTGATGTGATGCTTTGAGGGGAAAGTGAAACTGCATCAAAACTGAGACCAGTGCTGCAAATCAGATGAACTTCCTTCTCAGATTTGCAGCACCAGCCAAGCCCCTGCAGTTAATTCATGAAGGTCAGATTAAAAGCCCCGTTTGGGCCTTCAATCCATTTTCTGCAGTTCATCTATTTTGACTCTTGTGGCCACAAGCCAGGAGAGGTGCATCAGGTGTGAGATGGTGCACAAATACCCACCACAATATCCGTAAATGACTCTGTGTTCCATGGCTGTGGCTTCCATTTAAGGCCTTGAAATGTTAAAAATGTGCTACTAGACATATTCTGAAGAGAAAAAAAAAGCCATTTCCTCATATCTTACCAGTGCCAAATCCGCTTTGGAGGAAGAAAGGAGATTGCCACAGACTCCGACAGCAGGTAAGAGAAGCTGCCCGTCACCCTGAAATTCTTCTGCTTTATCACTGCGTTTATTTGGCGTTCCAAGAGGTGCTTTGTTTTATGCGTGCAGCTCCAGGTCACTCGATGTTGTCGTGCTTTAAGCCTCTTCAGTTTTCACTGTTACTTTCTAAACAACAAAATCTTTTTTTAAATGGGGGGAAAAAAGTATTTTTTTTTTTTAGGTCTGAAAAGCTTTACAAGACTTTCCATCATATCTAAGCGGTGAGAATGTTCTCCTTTATGATGTTAATGGTAGGTATGTAAGAAAAATGATGTTCCAGCTTTGTTTCATTAGAGCTTCATGCTGAGAGAGAGAATGCTATTGATTCATATTCTGTGCTGCTCAGATCTCATTTTCAGCTCTTAGTACCAGTTTTTAAGATTTAATATCACGTCTCCACTGTAAATGAAGAACATTTATAAAAGATAGGTTAGTGACACTAATGCACCCCTGTTCCATCATGAATGCTGGTTTTGAAAATGTCTGCTGATAGTGGGATGGATGGCCAATTTCCTGTTCGGTCCAGAGGATGCTGTATCCATGACTTCCAAAAGGAATTTGATTTTTATTGGTTGGTCCGGAGTACAGGTTTCCACTTCTCCTCAGTCCATCTTAAAGGAGGCACATCTGGAGCTCCTCTTTAAGTCCAGCTGCACCGTGGAGCTACAATGTGTATAGCAAAAGTTATTTACATAATTGGTTGAATTTTGCTCAGTTTACTCATTACATTACATATTGTATGTGACATGCATACACAACCCAGAGAGCATCTGGTGAACTGGAATTGGGCTACAGTACCAATACCGCAGTGCATGCGTGCAGACCCAGCAGACAAGGACATCCCCACAAAGTGTGTGGTGATGACCACCCGGCTGCAGTACAGTTACACCTTTGATCTTTCCATTCCCCTGCTCAAATATGCCTTCTAAGTGCATGAAGTGAGACCTCTGCTGTGAGCCAGGCAGAAGGCACAAGCACAAGACGCAGCCGCCGCTCACTCTCGGATGCTGAAGCTCAAAAGCTCTGGAGCTCAAAGTGTTGAAGCTGCAGGGATAACCCGAGGTAAATCTGCCACTTTAGGGCCTTGGAGAACTGAGTACAAAGGGGATATACAAATAAAGCATTGAGGTCATCCAGATAAGTCAGTGCAGTGTTGTACAGAAGATATTTTATATATCCCAAACATCCAGTGTAGTTCAAAATGCACAGCAGTGTACACTGAACTGTGCTGACTAGTGTTTGATGCCCACCCCCACCCTCCTTTCTTCTTGTTATTGTAACCCGCCTTTGCCTTTGCAGGGTGATCTGTCTGTGTGCCCAGTTTGAAGCAGTTCTGCAGCACGGTCTGAGGAAGAGCAGAGGTCTGGCCCTCACAGCTGCTGCTCTCAAGCAGGCCGCAGGCTTCAGCAGCAAGACTGAAACCGGTACGTGTTTCACTGGCTGCGAGGGTCCTGTAATGTGTCGGTTAAACTGTAGGTATAAAGTCGAAAAGCAGAGCAGAAACTTAACAGTGGCCCCTTTTTACCTTTGAAATCTCCCCTCACTGCTGGGTCGCTTGTTTGGTATTTTGAAAGTCGCTGGAAGGTTGAAGGATGTGGATGTGCCAGCGGGATGCTGTCAGGTGCAGGATGACCACCTGTCTACGTGATGCTCAGACTTCAGAGAGGATTTCAGTGGCTACCTCTGCTGTATTTACCTGTCTGACTTCAAATCTACCTGTGCAATTATCTCAGTGTGCAGTGGGCAGCTTCTGTGGATTTATGGTGTTTTTGGACTGCTGGGACATTAAGTGATGAATATGGAATAATGGTGCAGCCATAATAAAAATCTAGTCTTTGGACATTGTTTCCATTATAAATTTGAGAAATTTAAACGTCACTATTTATGCTGTATAATATTAAGACAGTGCAGCTATGCGTGACTTCTTTAATGTTTAACCATTAGCAATATTTTTCCTGTATTTCACAGTCAATTAGAAGCCAGGATTGTGCCTGAAATGGAGGGTTTGGAGCTCACTAATGAAGCCAGGGCCTCTGACAAAGCTAGAAATAGCAGCCATAATTTTTTATCACATTGTTCTGAGGTCACACAGTAATTGTATGCAAACCAGCAGCATAACACTCATTCCTATTAATTACCACGCCTCAGAAAGAGCTACATTCAAACAGACCTGTATGTTTCTTTTATATTCCCGTTCTTGTGCTGTAGATAGATTGCTTGGGTTCTGGGGGAAGAGAACAAAGTATTGGAGAGGTGACAGTCAGGATGGAGCTGTGTGAGAAGAGGTCCCCTTTTCCGTTAATGAGAGAGGAGATCTGCTGACGGCTCCTGGAGTTTCTTTAGCAGCTACTTTGCTGACCTTTTCTGCTCTTATTTAACTCAAGAACAGTTGTTTTTCCACAAATGAAATGGAGCTCTTTTCCCCTGCAATCTCATGATCTCTCCCCTCCACCTCTTTCCTTTTGTTCCCCCATTAGAGTTGACTTTCTGGTTTTACGTGAAGGAGCACCTGAACCGCCACGAGCTGCAGCGATTTTACTCCCTGCGCCACATCTCCTCAGAGCTCGGCCGAGGTCGCGCCTGGCTGCGCTGCGCCCTGAACGAGCACTCGCTGGAGCGCTACCTGCACACGCTGCTGGCTGACCGCCCACGTCTCGGGTTAGTAATAAGTCACCTGGTCAGTGATGCTCTGCGCATCTGGAATTTTCTTAGCTGTGATTTTCTCTTTTTTTGTGTGTTTTTCTGTTTTCTAGATCTTACTATGAAGACTGGGCTTTTGTGCTTGATGAAGAGAGGGCAAGTATGCTCCCCACCATGGCTGCAGGTGAGATTGTGTTTTGTCATTAAACACACAAAAAACACAGAAAAGTGCTGTCCCACCAAAGTTTGATAGTGCGGCCCTCCACAACAGTCCCAGTTTCTCATGTGGGCTCTTGGGAAAATTACTTAGACTGGCAGTATACCACCTTGCACAAAGATTAAGCGACTGAGCGTAAGAAGAAACAGCTTAAATAGATTTTTTTTAGTCACTCTACCATCAGACAACAATTTCCAGACTACCACCTCGACGTTAGCATTTTCTCTAAAGTAATTTTGCTGCAGCGAGAAGTGACGGCATTCAGAAGGTCCTAAGCAGCTTGAAAGCATCCATCCAACATGTTGGTACAGTTAACGACACAGGAAGGCATATTATTTATCAGACGTGCAGCAAAAGGCAGCAACAGCATAAATACTGTTCAAAGGTCAGTTCAGTGACTCAGATGATGCCTAACAAGCAGCTATGGAGCTACAGATGTCTGTCGGCACCCACCTGGCATTCAGTGTGTTTGAGTTGCATAAAATCAACTCCATTTTGGGATCAGCAGGTTGTTGTTTCATCTTTAAGCATCTTATGCAGCACTTCTGCTACGACTGAGCTTGAGATGTCCTAACGTGGCTTACACGGGGTGCTGTTGCCCTTGATGCTGTTGCCATCTCTATGCTGGGATATATATATATATTTCTCGCTCCATTACTGGTTGAAGATGTAAATTCTCCCAACTTATGGCTGCATGTTTAATCTTTAATGTTGTGTTCTAGTCTAACGAGCATTACTGAACACATTCAGTCTCACTCAAACGGCTTCACACAAACAGAGCTGCTGTAAAACGCAGGAAACGCTCTGACTTTGCACTTTACTTGTTAAGCATGACTGGATTTTTGCTGACAGTTTAAGCTCTGACCCTGTTTGTGTTAATGGGTGTACTTGTACTGTTGAACTATTGATGAGTGCGACTCCGATGAAAAACAAACCGTAAAATGATTTCGAATGTTTGCTGTTGATCTTATGCCAGAGCTTTTCTTTTCAGGCAGATTTAGTTTGCGTGCTTTCGCTGTGCGCGCGCCCAGAAACGCTCACCAAAGCACAAAGCGAGTTCAGAGGCTTTATGTGATTTAACAGGCCTGAATTACATTTCCCCTTTTTCTCTCGTCATTCAGGTTTGAACTCCATCCTGTTTGCCATTAACATTGACAACAGCGACCTGAATGGCGGTGTGACGCGCGGAAGCTCCTCAGTGTCGCACCTCCTCAAGGAGTCCACGCAGGGTATCGGCAGCCTGTGGAAAGAGTCCACTCAGGGGGTCAGCAGCCTGCTGCGAGAGATCAGCACAGCCACGGCTGTGGTCCCCGGCTTCACCCCCAAAGCGGACGGAGCCTCCGACCCACTCCCCGTGGTGCCCCGCAGCACCTCTGCTGGTAGGAAACTGCAGTGCTGTTATGCAAATGTAAAATTTCCTGTTGTTATGCATCTATTGTTGTACTTTCTAACAGCGGTTTTGCAGCCGATGGATCAAAAATGGCTGTGTGAAGTGTTCGTGTTGTTGCTTTGTTTTAGCATTGTAACATACTTTAGGCGTATTCTTGACGGTGTCACAGAACGAGCACAAAACACACACGGCTCAGTTTGTGCTTACATAATGGATGCTTAAACAAGGATGCAGCTCAAGGCATCTGCAGCAGAGATGAAATCCCACCATGAAGTGTGACCTCATTTAGCAGTCTGCCCCAGTCTGTCCCATTGGGGAAATCTCACACAATTTTCTCTCCATATGCTCTCCTCAATGGGACTAAAACGCCTTTAAACTTCAACTGTGCAGTGCTAAAACTTTCTGCTGCAACGAATGTAAATGAAATTCTAAGCTGCTGTGCCAGCTCCTCGAAGTGGGAAAGCATATTCAGATTATTCACTGGTAGAAGACTTGCTAATGCACAGCCAGCCTCTTTGGCTCTGAGAGGAAAGAGACAGACTTTCTTTTATTTTCATTCATCTGTCTCTCACAAAAGCCTTAGAAATGATGATAATTGCAGTCATCATGAGTCTACCGTATCAGCTACTTTTGAAACAGGCAAGGGACTAAAGCCAGCGTTAGTCTCAAATATGAAGACACGTAGCTCATTATGCACAGTTCAGGACAGAAAGTAGTGCACATGTTCTGTAATTTGCAAACAAGGACTGCTCCCATTTCTCTCCCTGCACTTGGTACAATTTTGAATTTTGCATTCCACAAATTTCAGTTCAAAGCAGTTTGATTTATCAAAAGTATTGCTCGTGGACTTAAAAGGATACCGCATAATAATACAACCAAGATTTGTGGTCATTTAAAAGTCACTCACTGATTCAGTGCTCTGCACATCTTTAAATTAAACTATGGTTTGTGGAGTTTACTAAACTGTAAATAGTTCTTTCACCTTGTTTACACACTAATTATTAATGAAACTTTTGCATTCAGGCAAAGCAGCTGGTAATAGGCGTGTGCTATGTAGATACCACAGACTGTATATAAAAGATGGATGTAGCTTCTGGGTCTCAAAGGTGAAAACAATGCAGGAATGCCTCAAACCTGCATTCCTTCTAATGACCAGCAGGGTGTGAGTGCCCTGGCTGCAAAGAGATGTCGAGCTGTGTAGGAGATCCTGCTTCTCCTTTGAGCTCTTATTGAATACGCGATGATATTAAATTATGCACGCAGGGTTCCTCAAATCAGAGCCACCTCCTGCACATCCAGTGTGAGAACATCACACTGACATCACAGTAGCTACATCCATTTTTTTTATTTACATATATGTTATTTATATAGATGTGACTGATAGATATTTTCCCAGTTAAAGTTAATAAATATGGTGAATGACCACAAAGGTTTCCTCATTTTCCTCTCCTCTATTTTATACTTTGGATAAATTTATAACTGTGTCCAATGTCTTAGTTATTACAAGTTATGGTATGGTCGTAAAATGCTGATGTCACTGAACTTTGCTGTGTGAACACTTAGAGGGAGGTAATCCTGAGTGGTGAAAGATACTGAATTGATTTCAGTTTCTCATAACTGAAGTTTGAGATTGAAGTTTTTGTTCCGCCCTTTTTTAAAAAAATCTTTTCCCCACCCAGACTCGGGACTGAGGAAGGAGCGGCGGAAGAAAAAAAAGATCACCAACATCATTTCCTTTGATGACGATCTGGACGGAGGAGCTGAGGATGAGGAGGAAGGAGAAGAGGACTCCCAGAGGATTGTTGGGATGAGGAAGAGTCACACTGCTCCTGCTCAGAGCAGTGTGGAGGAAGGGATAGACCCTTTAGAGCCAGTCTTCTCTGACTTGCCTGCCCAGAATGGCGTGGCCGAGCCAGGCATAGTCAGCTGGGTGGGGTCCCCCCATGCCTGCCGCACGCCTCCCATAACAGCGCCTCCGCTGCCTGACAGTAAGAGTATAGACAACGAAGAGGAAGAGGAGGAGATATATAAGCCTAGAGCACAAACCCAAGAGGAGAGGATCCCGTCTGATCAGTGAGTTAGATTTGAGCCGAATGTCTTAAAAGATTTGTTTAAAAGAACAAAAGCAGAAACAATTCTCATGTAACCTTTGGCATTTAAACAGTGTTCAGGTTCACTAGGTGAGCCCGTGTGGATTGTAGCCTCGGTTTCCTGCTCTTAGCTGGCAGGAGTGACACCTGGTGTAGTTTTTTGCCACTATAGCCCATCTACTTCAAGGTTCAACCTCGGTTGTAACGAGTTGTAATTTGAGTTACTGTTACCTTCCTATTAGCTCGAAGCAGTCTGGCTATTTTCCTCTGACCTCTGACATCAACAAGGCATCTTCACCCGGAGAACTGCCACTCGCAGGACTTTTTCTCTTTTTCAGAGCTTTCTTTGTAAACCACAAAGATGGTTGTTTGTGTCTTGCTGCCATGTGATTGGCTGATTAGATGTTTTCTGTAAAGAAGAGTTAAGCAGACGTATGTAACAAAGTAACCAGTGAGTGTAGATTCATGTTTTAGCCTATTCTTTTTTTTTTTGCTGAAGTTTGATACATTAATGTCTGATAATTACTTGTGACAGCATCTAGCAACATTGTTTCCTTGGCTCTGGGTTACATTCACGACCAGCACCAAAATACATAAACACACAAAACAAAAACACAACTACTTGTGTTTTATGTTTATGGTATACACTATACATGTGCACGTATCATTGTGTGTGTGTGTGTGTGTGTGTTAGGTCGTTGATGGCTTCTTTGTGAAGAGAGTCCAGGATGTGAGGGAGTCGGTGGCCTACCTCACCATCATGACGCGATACCTGAGTAAACTGTACCAGGTGAACAGATCCACATTCTTCTTTCCTCTTCTGTTTTTTTTTTAAGGCAACAAATGAAAAAATTCATGTTTTCATAATTTATTCACATTTTTTCTTTATCTTCTTCATCGTCGCCGTGTCAGATTTGCAGCACAGCACGAGTCTGAATACATGCCGCCGTCACACCCACAGATTAACATGCCGCACCTGATTCCACCTGCACGAGCATCTCAGCAGCTGTTAGCAGGACCGTTTCTCTGTTAACATAATCAGTGTCATGTCTTCCATAACTGAGACATATGCT